>PNEQ01112877.1:0-17586 GCA_003012365.1 Medauroidea extradentata
CAGTTAAACACTAAATTGATCTCTTAGCTTTTCCAAAGATATTTTTTACATACTAGGATTCTGAGTTAAATTTCAAAACATAACATGCAGTAATTTAACTCCAATGATATAAAAAATATTACATACATATTACTAAATCATATTCACACATTTTTCTGATATAAATAAAATTATGTTAGGCATATTGTAACACTAAAATTTAAACAAACTAATTTATAATTGAATTTGTGATACTGGGGCTTGTAAATACATAAATAAATATAATAAATAATAATAAATAAAATAATAATTTGAGATGTAACCATTACACTACCAGTTTTGTTAAATAAACTGCAGAGTACTTTATAGTGACCAAATTAGACAAGAGTGAATAGAAATCAAGTTATAAAATGAACACACGTTGACAGTAATACAGCCAAGAAGGCATCAAATCGTCTAAAAGCCGACCAATAGGGAATGTGGACCAGTGCGTTGGGCGTGTCGTATGTATATAGACCTGCACATTCGCCGTTATTTTGTGTCCGCAGACTAGCTTGTTAGCTTGTTCGCACATTCGACGTATTTAATTTGCATACAATGTCGTGGCTTGCAGCAAGTAATTACAAATATGTACAGTAGAGTGACCCATCGCATGTAAAATAGTCAAATACGTAAATAATATCACATAAGGTTTAGTGGATAATGACTAGGGACCGCTGTTTTTCAGGTAAAGAATTTTGCTTCGCTCAGTTTCAGTTTACGTGCACATCTGCAGTTCTGCTTCGTGGTCAGTGATTGGATATTTTAACTCTCACGAGCCTGGGGATTCTGCCGGCTAATGAGACGTGAGGTTTTACAGGAACGTTATTGTAATCAGTCAGTATCGGTAAATGTAATGAATCAAATGAGATACGGCTCTTTACGCAGACACGCTGCCAATAACCATGAAGTAGAATTGCAGGTGTGTACGTAAGTCACTGAAACAAACCGAGACAAAATTCTTTTCCTAAAAAAACAGGGGTCCCTACTAATGAGAGATGATGGTAAATCGCAAAAATTATTTGTGTCAACGTACCCTTTAAAACGCTGTAGTTTCGTACAACATATATGATTTGGTGATAAAATTATGACACAACGAAGTTGTCTGCAGACCAATAACTGCAGACCTGCAAATTTCGTGTTTTCTTTTAGGCTCAAGCTAGAGTTCCAGCAACTATAGGTCTATATTGCGTTCACAATTGGCCGTTGACTTAATCGACACTTCCTGGAAGTAGCTGAGCCAATAATAAAACTGAATACAGGCCCATTTCACTGTCAGCGAGCAGCTAATAAACAGCTGCTGTCTGCACAAGTTCACATATATTCTTGGAAGCTAGCCTACAAGTCAGCGAACCTGCGAATTGTTCCCGTCTCTAACAATAACCAAGAAGTGGAGTGGCAGACGTGTAAGAATCAAGCGTCCAGTTTGTTGTGTTTGATCTTACTATATACCGACTAACTATATAGGAAGCTGTTGTCGTTGGAGAGCTCAAAGCGCTGTTATAACGATCCTGATAGGCCGTACCTACTATTGTCGGCTGTAGGGATGGAAATATTAGGCTTAGATGTGTCGCACACACTGACAACTCCGTGGCTCGGCTCGACTGTCGAAAGTGTTCCGGCTTCGTACTCGTGCACCGAGGCGCAGCTTCCTGGTAAAACGGAACGGCCGGCGCGAGCAGATCAGCGTGCTCAGCGGACCGAGCACAGATCTCTCCTTGCCAGTGTCCGTAGCTCGCCGCCCTTACTTGCTTCCGTGTTGTGTGTGGGACAATATTGCCCTGACCACACTCTTAACATTTCCTTGTGCACGCACGAGAACATCCTTGCAAGCTAAAGTCATGATTTGTACAACTACAAAGGTATAGGCGGTTCGGGATAAACTGAGCACTCAAAAAAGCCCTGCTAAAGTTCTATTATCAGCCAGTTCGTATCTTTCCGCGTAACGGCTGACGACGGGCAATGTCTAACCTCTCTGGACACGTCACTTAATGATTGCGCGTATAAGGTAAATTGTAGCCTACAGTCGCGGTAGGAATAATTTTAGTTTGGTAAGAAAATGTATATTAGTTATATAAAAAACAATTATGTAGATTTCGGTTGATTTTGTTTCAGTATTGTAGCATTTAAATAGGAAAATACACGGAACTATATCGCGTAATTTCGCTGCCAACCTTACAAGCATTAAGGGGACTACAGTTACTGTTGAACTGTATGCAGTAACGGCTAGTGATATTTTTCAAAGGTTAAAGTTTTAGTGCTCATTTTATCCTGAAGAACCGGTACATATACACATACACACACTCCAGTGTGTATATGTTTCAGACATTATAAATATAAGTAAATGTTGTAGTGAAAATATTTTTTGCAACACTTGGTATCAGTGTCTTGTGCGCACACTCGCAGCTCTGCTCCATGCTCAGTAAGTCCATATTTGTAACTGTGAACGTGTTGGAGTTCTACCCGTGAATCACATATGAGCAGTTGATAGTATATCGCGACAATTTCTTGTGCCAACATACCCTTGAAAACACTGGCGTTTCTTGTGACTTGTATGATTGGGTGATGTACACCTGACACAACGTAGCTGTCTGCAGACCAATAACAGGCATCAAATATTACAATAGCGGGAGTATTATAGGATCAGTCAAATAGGGCAACAGCTTCACGTACAAGTGGAAGCTAGTAATCTTCTGGTAAGCTGAACGTGAGTTGAAACCCAGTAAACAGTCAAGTTTTCCCGCGATAAACCATCATTAGAGGTTCGTCAATTTCGTGGTTTCATCTGGCAGTAGCCTAGATTGCTAAGTCCTGTACACGCTCTGGATACAGTCGATTATCCATTGGCTTACAACATTACAAGCGATAGTTCTATGAATTATTTCCTTATTTACTACTGGCTTGCAGTAGTCAAATGCGTTTCGTGACAGCCGCCAGCTAATCACACACGTGATTATGAAGTATATATTTTTGGCGTTCAACCTGACCTGGAATGTATCTGCGGAATTGACGTACCTCTAACCATCATCTCTACATATGTGGTATCGCAGTACCTTACCCTCATCTAAACACTGAAATAAGTGGAGACTATCAGAAACACACGCTGCCAATAACCGCTAATCAGAGCTGCAGGTTTGCACATAATACACAGAAAATAAAAGTTATACAAAAGTATTTTCGTGGAAATCAATGATCCCTTATTCCCAGATACAGTAGGCCTATATAAAAACATTTTTTAGCAATATTTAGGGGTCGAACATTGTGTTTCTAATTACGTACTAAATGTCCAAACTTTGTGACTTACTTTGAAATGTATTATTTTTGTAGATAAACACATTTACTGGGGTTAAGCTGAATAAGTTTCGCGTAAAATAGGAAAATACTGGCTGACTATGTTAGGAAACCATGTCTATGGGTGGACAAACGTGAGTGAGTGATATATTTTGGTCAGCGCTTTACAACGAGGTCTCTTTTTTTAACAAGTTTTTTTTTTCCTCTGTATACAACGTGTCCTGAAGCTGGAGTATAAGACGCAGGCCTCGTGAATCTTGTACGAAACTGTATACGAAAATGTTAGTTGCAAAATGTACTTAAATGGCACGTATAGTGCACTATGTGGCAACACAGCAATAAGCCTGTCCGCTCGTGGGATGCACAGACATATCACTACTAATATTCTGGCCAGCATGTAATGGGCGTGGGTTCGAATCCCAGGCAGTCCGAAATGTTTAACACGTTTATATAACTTTCATAAAATGATGAGCAAACTTTCTACACCAGACATGTCCACCATACAAAATGTGTATTACCGACCGTCATTCTAACTATGAAATTACGGCTATGGATATTTCATATGTAAATGTCTTTCGTCAGTTGTTTAAGAAACAATGGCCACGTCTCGTTGTGAATGTGTATAATGGATATATCTCGGTTTAAAGTTGTTAACTTGCGAAAGACATAATTTGGTATCTCTAACACCTTCCAATAGACAGCAGCTTTTGTGCACTATTATTTTAGTGCAAAATTACGGTGGGGTAGACATGTCTGGTTTTAAATGAAAACACAAATTTTCGCTTGAATTTTAAACAGAACACTTAATTGTTCAATTATATCTGACTATATATTCGTGTGTAACTTACCAACATTATACATGAGCGGTTACCAACGTTCAGGAGAGATAGAGTACACCCAGACTATGGGAAATTACATAGCAATGCATGGACGGAAACGCTTTCATGGCGCAGTAGTGACGACACAAAACACAAGATAAAAAATATACCAACAAGAGGAGAAAACATGTTTAATAATCCTAATACAGCAGAAATGCTGGGAAGTCTTTGGCTGATGACAATCGATGTCTTTATGTTATTTTTTCTTAGTCTTTTGCTGTATTAAGAATAATAAATGTTTTCTCCTCTTGTTCGTGTGCTTTCTTTCTCGTGTTTTGTGTCGTCACTGCCGCGCCAGGAAAGTGTTTCCGATCACGCATTGCTGTGTGATTTCCCATAGTCTGAGTGTACTCTATCTCTCCTGAAAGTTAGTAACCGCTGTGCTGATACAATTGTATAGAAAATATTTGTGTTCAACTCATTTTCGGATTTTGAAGACATGTCAGGTTTCGAAAGTTTGCTTCTAAAATAGTACGTGTTCGTGGAAGTTAATGAAAGGACTAGCTCCATGCTGTGTTGCCAAAATGTGGGCGAGACATAGACACGTCATGGATGGAACAATATTTTGCCGCTGACATTATCGTCTCCAGTTTCACGCATGATTGACGTAGAGTGCTTCAGGTCAGACTGTACCCTTTGTTTCGTATAGCTGCAATTATCTAGTGCAGTTCTGTAGGCAGTAGTTGTTTGTGTGTTGTAGATTTTCAACGTGATGTCAGTACGTCTATAGTCCTGAGATGCCCAGTCCGCGGTAAGTTCATTACAAGGGATGTAAAAAGTTCACGAGTTATCTGCCAGTAGACTAGAGCTGTGATGCAGCGTGTTAGGAGAAAGTATTTGTTAAGACACTACTGAACGTGCGTTCGATAACTTTAACTATGAAAAGAAAACATTTGAAACGCTTCCCTATTGTTCCATAGATATTATGCTTAGGAACATGTTTTCAGTGCACCTCAGAATAGCTAAAACTGCTGTCGCGTAAAAACTACTGACCGGAATCGTAAAATAGAAATAGAGAAGCACACGCTCGACTCTAATATGCACTTCCCGTAAACAAAATTCATAGCAGGGTTAAGGCTTCCAATCTAGTAAGGAAAAGCCAACGAGCATAGTATTGGACGCCGTTCCCACGCCCCGCACGCGGAGCATATAAGACAGTTGGCACTCCTCGGATATTATTTTATATTCTGGGTTGTTTTATCCTCACTTACGATAAAATGTTGCCAACTACGCTGCTTGAAATCGTGCGTGGTATCACTAGCTTAATTAATGTTTTTTAGGCAGTAGAAAATATTGTCTAGAAAACACAATTTTATACTTTCTTACGTGTATATAATTTGCTCATTTCCTTTCTTCATGAATATTTTCAGTAAAATTATTTTTTATGAATTTGGTTTTGTCCCTACAAGGCAGCATCGTTAACAGCGTCATTATTCTGTTTATGCATTTTAATGATGCATGATGTGAACAATTCTTGGGAACTGTTCATGTATATACACGTACGTGTAAGTAATTTAGTCGTACGTATCTGCAGTGACAGTGGCAGAGTTAGTAAAATAATTTTGTAAGAAAGGTTGCTTAGGGTATTCGCAAAAAGTGCCTTACGTGCGCACCTGCATCTCGGCTATGTGGTCAGTGATTGGATGCCGTAACACCCAGCGTCTGGAGGTTAAACCCGCAAATCACAGACTTGATGTGTAGCAGTTATCCGTGTACTGATTGGCACAGCCAAATGAATAACGACTGTGCACAAAAACACTCTGTCAATAGCCATGAAGTTGAGGTGCAGGTGCGCACGTAAGACACTGAAACAAAGTGGGGCAAAATTCTTTTCACCAGAAATTCCCGTCGCTATGTATTGGACTCTTATATGTTCGCTCGACGTCTCTGATTGGCCGACAGTCATGTAGCCTGCCGCAGTGATCGCTTCTAGCCGATAGTTGAAAGTCCATGAGTAGAGTGACCAACATTGTGTATAACTGTCGCCACATAGGCTCGTGCCGAATGAACTCAACAGATTTTCGAGCCATGAACTTTTCGCGAAGATAATTTAGCCCCAGTTTGTTCCAGTGCCTTACGTTCACACTTGCAGTTCTGCTTCATAGCCAGTGATTGGTTGCTTCGACACTCAAGTGTTTTTAGTTTCTACCAGCTAATCACATACAGGTGATGTTGCAGTAACTTTCTTCTGATTGGCTCAGGCGAATGACAGACGTCACTTCACAAAGACACGCTGCCAATAACTCCGCAGCAGAGCGACATATGTGCACGGAAGGCGTCGAAACAAAGTGGAGGAAAATTCTAAGTGCATGGATCTACAGACTGTACTTGGGTATAACACACAGGACATTTAAGTCTAGCTACTACTTAAATAGCGAGAATATTTGTATGCAACTATTAATTACATTTTTTTATTATGACTAACATTATACATAGGCCTACGCATGGTTGCCAAATTATATTTTGAAGTTTTACGAAACGCTACTATATAAACTCAACATTCCTTTTGTCGAATCTTGTAAAGTCTGTCCATAATCTCCGCAACATGACGCCTTGTTATTTGAGAAGCACGTGTGTGTGAGGGAGGGGGAGGGGGATTACTGCAGTCGCTATGAGTTAGCGATGACGGAAGTACTGATCGTGTTCGACAAGTACCGGAAACTCTGGCATGTCCACGGGGTGTCGTGTAAGAGAATGTGTCGCCAACATGACGAACAGCTTTGTGTATGATAGTTATTTTTCCTGCCACTACATAAGCCGAGCATGTCTGCTGGTGCGATAAATTAGGTCGTTCACGTCGCCTGCACCCGAGTACCCTTTCTCGGTCCGCCGGCACGGAACTGACGTCTTTGCAAGGCGAGTAGTCCGCGGTGCATATCTGCGCGACCCCACATTGCCTGTGCATACAGGGGACAAGTGTGGGCTCGCCGACATTCAAGCTCGACTGCGCACATACGTGCAACATTCGTGTTGTTATCTGTTGACAGACTGCACTCCACTCATCTGATCGCACTCTGTGACTGTACATGTTATTGTCTCAATTCCATGTCAATATTCTAGGGAAACAGTCCTCATATATAGAGGAACAGAACACGTTATATGTAGGGACCCTTATTGTTATGATCTTTGAAAGAACTGTGCAATGGGAGTGCATGACTGGATTTATTTGCTTGGACATACTCCATTGCGGAATGAATGACTGTCAAAAGAAAACTGAAAATAAAAATAAGATAAGAAAACATAAATAAGCAGAGTATGCTTTAGTCATCAGGATACATACATAACATGAAATTTCAAAACTGAAATCTGGTCAGATAAAACAAGGAACAAACAGAAAATGAAAGAAATAACAAAATTATATCAGTCGCACTCGTGTTCCTGAACCCTGTGTGTCTACCTGATGACGGGAGCAGATTCCAGTTCCCGAAACGTCGTTCATACCTACTGTTTTGAAAACTACTATTTTTTTTTCGTCACACCGGTTTGTTGTTTTTTCTGTTTGTGGCCGACATCTTTGTGTTTTGTTTAGGCTCATCGTTGTGTCGTTTGCTGTATTTCTGTTTGTGTTTTTGTTTCGTCTCATCGTTGTGTCGCATGCAACTCAGGTTTTTTATATTTTTGTTATTTCTTTCATTTTCTGTTTGTTCCTTGTTTTATCTGACCAGATTCCAGTTTTGGAATGTCATGTTGTGTATGTATCCTGGTGACTAAAGCATACTCAGCTTGTTTACGTTTTCTTGTCTTATTTTTATTTTCAGTTTTCTTTTGACAGTCATTTATTTCGCAATGGAGTACGTCCAAGCAAATAAATCCAGTCACCCTTATTTTTAGCGAAAATAATGTTGCCCCAGTTTGTCTCAGTGTCTTACGTGCACATCTGCAATACTGCTTCGTGGTTATTGGCAGTTGGTATTTGTGAAGTGTCGTCTCTCATTTGACTGTGCCTATCAGAATAAGTTTACTATATAAACAGAGCACTCAGCAGAACTTGTAATTAATTATGTTAACTTTTGAGGGCGTTAAAATATTTACCCTGGTTTTTAGTTACATGGAAGTTGTTATGTTAAAAATAGTAAATATGGCTGCAGAACGGCCGAAAGAAACCTTTATGGAGTGCTCACTTTATCGTGAACGGCCTATACAACACCACACGTCTGTGATTTGTTGGTATAATACCGAGGCTCGTGACAGTTGAAATATCCAATCACTGACCACGAAGCAGAACTGCAGATGTGCACGTAAGGCACCGAAACAAAGCAAGGTAAAATCTTTTTCAGGAAAAGCAAGGGTCCCTGGTTATGTGAGCATAGGTCCGCTCTAGCAATACATGGCATACGATTCATAGCGCGGGCCGTTGTTTTCACAGTTATTCCTGGGTTAGTGACGTAGCGGAGTAGTGTGCAGTTTACATGACGTGATGTTGCACTCCCGGGTTGAGGACCGAGTGTTGTGTTTCTTACTTCACCGCCGTCCTTGCTGAAGACAATGGCGAACCAGCGCAGTATCAGCCTCTACCCAGGTGGCAGTCAACTTCCAAAATGAATGGTACTGGAGTGAATAAATTAATTTAAGGCTGCAATAAACACTATCGAGACACTGAATCTGTACTACACTTGAGATATTCACTTTCAAGAGAAGCTGAGCTAACTTCGAGCATAGTCTTTATAGAGTTAATGTTGAGAGACGCCTGACATTCGCAAAGAGATTATCACTTGCTTGGTTCAATGCCATACGTCTACATCTGCAGCTTTGCTATATGGTTACTGGCAGTGTCTTTGTGAAGTGATGGCTGTCATATGAATGTGCCATTCAGAACAAGATTATTGCGAAACCACACGTCTACGATTGTGGAACATTTACGCCACGCATGGGCCAACTGGAAGGGCCAGATAAAATTTAAGTGTACCGAAAATAAAATCGAACAAAACACACATTTATAAGTGATAAAGTTAATTTATTCGCCACACATATGCATAAGTGATAAAGTTTATCTATTCGCCATGCTACTGATCTACAGACATCTACTACTGCACTATGCCTACTCGAGGTTGCGTGCAAGCTCATTTAATATAAGACGCGATAATACCGTACTTAAGGGCTTGTTATTTAGTTTTTTTCAGACTGGTGCCAATAACTCAAATATTTATTAATCAAAAACCTAGAAAAAATTGAGACAATGTAGTCACACAATGCACAATACTGTGGAAGCGTTTTTTTTTTTTAAGTAATGTACTATTCATCAGCAAGAAAAAAAATATTTTGATTAATTTTGGCTTATTTTCACGACAAAAAACGTAGTACTTTGGGTGACGAAATCTTTATAAAAAATAAAAAACCTTTCAGTACATTGCTACAAAAAAATCAGGAACAAATTATGACATCTTTGTGTCAAAACTGTGGACCAATATTTTGATATGAGTATTAGGTAATTTAATAAAAACAAAAATTTTCGAAATCACTGCAAAACTAAGGAACTAGCCCTTAAAACGCAATGAGAAGGAAACAGTTATTGTATTCTAACTACGTACTGTACATATGGTCCTATGTGCAATGTAAGGGTTATATAAAACACTGTCACGGGTCGGATTGACTCAGGGGCGTCATTTCAGTTTTTTCTTGGGGGGGGGGGACAAGTTTTTTTGGAGACAGTGACCCTGTTGCATCTTTTTTATTAATTAAGTATGTACAAATTCGAAAAATTAATAATAAAATTTCAGTGTTATGTGCTTACGTTAGTATTATTTAAATAACAAAATACACAAACACATTTTATACACATTTCCTTCTAAATTCAGGGGAGGGGGCATCTGCCCCCCCCCAGTCCCCTCCCCTAAATGACGCCGCTGGATTGACTAGCCCGAAGGACCGCACTTTGCACATGATTGCCCTAGACAAACGGTAGTTACAGATATCGAATCACTGGCCGTGAAGCAGGGTTGCAGACACACACGGAAAACAGAGAATATAAAACCTCTTCCTGAAGATAAAGATGGCCGATATATGCAGTAAAGTCATTATATATATTTTTTTCGAAGGTTGGACTTCAAGGGCACGCCTAGTTTATCGCGAACCAACAGAAAGGTGTCGTCCACGAGTGCACTGCAGTTGGAAAGAACGCTGGACCAGCTGGGTGTTACGTCACCAGAGCGGCTGGCAACTCAAGATAGGATCAGGCTCAGCGGGGGTCGACCCACAGCTAGACATTGCGCAAAGTCCCTACAACCTGGTGTAGAAGGTGGGGGGGGGGGGTATTTCTCGCTGACGGGGAAGTTGAAATTTCACCCGGCCAGGCTAGGTGAGAGTGATTTGTGAAACACGCTGTTCCCGGCCCACTGACACGGCCCATGTTATCCTCGCACTTTTAACACGTTTTATTAAGAGCGCCGCCTATCATGGCCTTAAGAGGAGTCCTCGGCTGGTGTATGGCAAGCGTTGCCGCGTGTCACGTGTATTCTTTACTACTCAAACCCGCTTAACTTATTCACATTATGTTTATCTACGTAAAGAACACGCACTTGAAACTATGCTTCCATATTTTCAAAAATTCAGCACGCTTGTTTGAAACATGATTTCCGGACCTCTCAAAAATGGCTAAAAACGGGTTATTCAGACTACTCTAACTCCGAAAATATTACCTGAATTCGTAAAGTACAAAGCGAGAGACATGTTTTCACTTCATACTATTCAAAAAATAAAATGTTGTGGTCAGCGCTTAAAGTCCCATAGGAAAAAGACTACAAGACAAACCTTGCATGCCAATTTGGCGCGCTGCGAATAGAGGCGATATGCTTCTCGTCAAGGGTGGGACAATAGCTCTTATCGCTACGTTGTTCCCACATGTTCGTAAATAGGTTTTTACCTAACTATTCCACATGTACCCATTGTTAGAATGTACGAAAAGAAAATACACTTCAAACTATGACGGAAAGGTAGTTTGAAAACATCACGTAAATTAGAAAAATCAATTTGGTGCTCCTCAAAATGAAAAAAAGCTTTTTCAACCTCCCTACGTAATAAACTATTCACTGAATTCGTGTGAAACTTCAATAGAAAGGTGCGTTGGACGTTGCTTAAAACTTTACACCAATAAAAGATGGCGTCACCACTGAAAGTGTCAGTCAAGCGAGTGATTTACGGTACCACTGCGCGTCGTTTCAGTGTCTAGCGGTAGAGGTGATACCTCGCCAGATGAGCCTGTCAACATCGCCCTTGGCGCCGTGCCTCACACAAGCACATGGCCAGCTGCGGGTGCCTAAGGGTGTGTGTGAGGCAATATTCTTGTATTTTCAGTTTTTGAGCCATAACATTTATTCAAATTGTATTATCAAAATTTTCTCTTCGACAAAGCATAATAAATGTTGTGGTACAAAAGCAAAATATCAGATGCCAAATTGAATTATTTTATTTTTCGCAATAATACAAACATCGCAGTTGAATTTTTTACGTATATTTTGGCCGTAAGTGCAGCATATTGATAATATGTAAAAATACTGAACTAACTGCAGTCTAAATATTGGTTAGAAGTTCAACTGTGGCACGTGTACTCTGTAGAGTGTGACATATGAAGTATGTATAGTATTTAGATGAGTTGTATTAACGGTATTGTCACATAAACGCATTTTAACTTCTGGAAACGTATTTTTGCGCTAATTAACGAGTTTTAAAATTATTTGAAAGGACATTACCGTAATTTTTAAAGCCCCGACGTAATATATTAAGATTGCCAGTATAATTATTCTATGGCTGCCACGATTCGAAATAATAATTATGATTTATGTAATACTTATTAAATACTGATTAATATTTAATATTAATTTGTTAATTGTGTTCATGGTATTTTTGTTTACGTTTAATACATAAAGTATTTCTGGATTATAATTTGTGAGTTAGAGATAAAGACTTTTGTAGTCCTTGTAATGATATGGGATGCCAAAAGAAATTTTTGGTGGCTTTTCCGAATGGTGGACGTGTGAAATTTTCGTCCGGTTAAAATCGAAAAATGAAGGGCGCAGCCTAGGTTGAGGATAGTTAATAGAGCCATAAAATTTGAATATAGGGTATTTGTTAAGACAGGCGGTCATGAAAGAAGAGGACCAAGTCGCAAGGCTGTGAATATTAATTTTGGCGTGAACTTCACGTTATTTTGGCCAGCTAAGTGACCTTACAAAGATATTACCGTGTCACCCATTTTTGAGTAGTTTTGTCCTGATTTGTTCATAGTACAGAGTTACTAGATGAGTTTAATCAGTGTTACTAGAGACAAAATCTAATTATTTTGAACAATTAAGTTCAGTAATTTGCTGAATATGTAATAAATACAGGATATTGAAACTTGTACCCAGAGGTCCTGAAGTATGAGTACAAATTGTTTTGAGCAGTCGACTAAAGTCATTTAAGACATTTTTGGATTATTCAAATAAACCCTTAGAACAGTTTTTCAGTTATTTCCAGACAATAATTTAATTGAAGTCGAGTGAACTTAAGTATGTTCCTACTTAGTAATTGTGGAACATTTTAATTAATCTCTAAAGACTCAAAGTAAAAATTTCACAAACTATTGAATGCTATTTGGTTTTACATGTTATGTCATTAGTTTTGGATTTCCAGTTAGTTACTTCACAATTAGTGAAAGTTTACGATTGACAATTACGTTTCCTTTTAAAACTATTGTTCTTTGTTTTATTTCCTGCTTGTCTTGTGTAGTGTGGTAAGTTGTGGAGGTTTTGTGTCAACCTCGGCTCCAGTCGACGATCATCTGTCTCAACACACAGTCTATCTACAACACACAATCACAACACCTATAATATTATAAGTGCAAGATAAATAGCGTGCCTGATGCTGGTAACATTGGCCAGCCGTTACATCTGATGTATAGATAATACTCGTTCACACAGAGCTGCTGGTTTAGTGGTCGACATGCTGGGTGAGTTTCTGCCGTGCGACCAGCTCATGTTCCAGGATGTATCATTGTTAGATACACACAAATTTCGCGGTGTCATTTAGCGACAAGCTAGAATTAACTTGTCTCTACTTTCCCGAGCACACTTCGCAACGTAATTGATTGAGACACTAGAAAATTGCGGGAAAATTTGACTGTTTGCTAGGCTCCAACGTGCTGTGTATAGCCCTGAAGGTTTTGTATTTATATTGGCTTTCGTTAGGGCCATGAACTCTTCGCGAAACGAATTTCACCCCACTTTGTTGAATGTCTTACGTGCATACTGCAGCTGTGCTTCATGGTTATTGGCAGCGTGCCTTAGTAAAGTGACGTCTCGCATTTGTCTGTGCCCAATCACTATAAGGTTACTGGAACACAGCACGTGTGATTGGCGGGGTAGACCCTCAGGACACGTGTGAACGTACGACACTGAAGAAACAAACAGGGGCGAAATTATTTTCTTTAAAAAAAGGTTTATCCCACCATCTATCGTTAGGGACAGGAAATTTTCGCGAATTCAGTTACCTACAGGTTAGATTCAATTATCGTATGCATACTCAAGCCCCGACCATTAGTCAACTAGTTGCTACTGAGTGGAACAACAGACAATGGACGAATAGAGAGGGTTTGAGTTTGCATAGGATATTTGATTCTAGCGTGCAGATAATTTAATTCGCGAAATTTAACCGTCTGTAATAGGATGGATGTTTATAACTCTCAACGTCTAGGGGATCTATACCCGCAAGTCACAGTCATGTGGTATCGCAGTAACCTGTATCCTCATTGGCACAGTCACATGAGTACCAGCTCTGCACAAATACTCTGCCAATAGCCACGAAGCAGAGGTGCAGATGTGAGTGTAAGGCATTGATACAAAATGCTGCATTATTATGTTCACCAAAACATCACCAGCTCTATCAACTAACTGCTACTCAGTGGAACAGCAGATGATTAGGGACTGGACAATTTCGCGAATTCAATGTACTGCAGGTTAGAATCCATTGTACTATATACTCAAGCCCCGTCTATTCGTTCTTTGTCTGTTGTTCCACTGAGTAGCAGCTAGTGGACAAATAGTCGGGGCTTGAGTATGCATAGTACAATGGATTCTAGCCTGTAGGTAACTGAGTTCGCAAAATTTTCCTATCCCTAGCTATCGTTTATCTGAAACACCGTTTCACTTTTCAACAAGTCCGGTTAAATTGTGAAATGTTTTAACACAGAACGTATGTCATTTGCCACGAAACTGTTCACACATATCACAAATTGCATCATCCGATGATTGTATGATAAAGATATACTACAGTTTATTACAGACAATGTTGGCTCTAAATTTTTCTCTCTAGTTGTTGACTCCACAGCTTCCTTTCTATCATCGTATGCCCTCACTACAGGATATTAGGCGTGTTATTTGCATTGGTTCCGAAAATATTCTTGTTAACGTTAATTAATACACATATCAAAAATTCATTCTGGCAGTTTTAACACTTGTATATCATCATTCGTATCTTAATTTTTCTGTTGCAATACACCAACCGGATTTTTAGATTTTTTTCCTCTGAAATATCATATATTTTCAGATGTAAAAATAAGCCAAAATGAAGCAAAAGAATTTTTTGCTAGCAAACGGCACATTATATTATAAAACACTCTGGCAAAATTGTGTATCGTATGACTGTACACAGTCTCAAATTTTTTCAAAGCATTTGGTTAAAAAATATTCGAGTTTTTTTTTTTTTTTTTTTTTTGCTATTGTTTGAAATAAATGAAAGATCATGGCCTTAAAGTTATCTTATATGATTGGTTACAGAAGTACTACACCTTACGTACAGTAACTTGCAGTACAGTCTGGTGTCAAATAATAGCGTAACATATGCATGTCTCTAGTGACTGAGTCTATGCCAGGCTGGTGAGCAGCAGTATTGGTTGTTCAAGTACTGTATACCATACAACATACTAGAGGCCAGTTGCTCTAGTGTTCGTGTCTCTTGTGCTGTCCTCCTGATGTCATATGCCTGGGGACCGCTGCTTTCCGCGTAAAGAGTTTTGCTCCACTTTGTTTCACTACCTTACGTACACATCTGCTTCATGGTTTATTGGCAGCATGTCTTTATAATATCATTTGACTGAGCCAGTTACAATAACGTTCCTACAACAACACACGTCTGTGATATGCCGGTAGAATGTCTATGCTCCTGAGAGTTAAAATATCCAATCACTGTCCACGAAGCAGAACTGCAGATGTGTGCGTAAGGCAGCGATACAAAGTGAGGCAAAATTCTTTCCGTGAAAACCAGGGTCCCTACATACCGTCCCTTGTCAATGACGCCTATTCATGAATTATTTTCCCACTTGTTTTATCCTTTCAGCGATATTTACTCCTCAGTGCTGAAAGTGGCTTTGTCTGAAGACGACATAGCGATAAACAGTGCTACGAGTTTGTCACAAAAATATTTTTGGAACATTCATGGCAGGGGCCGCGGTGGTCGAATGGCCAGACCATTCGCCTCCCACCAAGGCGATCCGGGTTCGATTCCCGGCGGCGGATGTGAAGATCGTGTCGGGCGATGCCGCTGGTCGGCGGGTTTTCTCGAGGATCTCTCGTTTCCCCAGCCCCGGCATTCCGGCGCCGCTCCACACTCACGTGTCGCCCCTCACCAGCGCTGAAGACCTCGGTGTTGGCTGACCAAACTCACTCACTCACTCACTTGACGGTACTGACAGCGTGTATTTGTCCAGATACGTTTCTCATGTGACTGTATCAATAAGAAGGTTAACGTGACATTATACGTAGAGCCAGTGATTTTTTTGTGAAAAGAATTCCGCAACAATTTGTTTCAGTGACTTATGTGGACGCCTGTTTCTCTGCTTCATGGTCAGCGATTGGTCGGCGTCTCGGGGTTCTACCCGCAAATCACGGACGTGAGGTATGTCACGGTAACATTGCTCTGGTTGATGCAGTCAAATGAGCCACGCCTCTGCCCTATTATATTCTACCAATAACCACGAACCAGAGTTGCAGGTTCGCACGTACGGCATTGAAACAGGTTGCTGCAGAATTCTTTTCACAAAAAAACACTGTCTCTAACTATACGACAGTGATTTGTTAAAATAAAAAAGTGAGAGTTAAAGCATCCAATCACTTGCAATGAAGAAGAGTTGCAGTTGTGTGCGTATTTTCCCACATAGTCGTGGCTCTAGCGACAGCTGACTATAAACACCATCTAGTTAATTGAACGTGTAAATACTTCTTGCAAGGATTGTCTGGTAGACAGCGCCCTCTCAGCTAATTGCTAGTAGCAGGAAGTAAGTGTGGTGCGAAGCTGGGCTGGTGGTACAGTAGGACCGGGTTGAAACAAAGCTAGATGACGTGGGCGAGGGAAAGAAGGCTAGTGTAGCGGTTCAAGGTCATCGGCGGAGAGCGAGCTTCCATATCCGGGTCGCGCAACTTTTACTCTCCGCAGCTCACGAAACTGCTCCTGCGGTAACGCAACTCCATCTCCTCCACTTGCGATGGCTGGTCCTCGAGCACATTGTGCTTAGAGGTGACGAGGTAACTGAAGAGCGGGCAAGTGTTAGACCTTATAGCTTCCAGGGCCAGATCACTCTCCTTCTAGTCAAATATCTCGCAAATTAGATGTGTAACAGTGTGATGTTATTGGACCTACATAGCTAATAATTTTATTTTTAGACGTTTCTACTATATTTTCCTTGGAAGACATTCGACAGTATTAAAGTAAAATGTGGCTTCAACTTCTTCCGGAATAAAATCTTAATTTTCTTAATACGTAGTTGCTTGTGAAGATACGGGTATAGGCCTACACACAAATCCTAATAAATCATTCATTAGGCCTACGTTTATCTACGAAAAGGACACACACTTTAAAACTGTACATCTATAATTTTTAAAACGCAACACACTTATTAGAAACATGTTTTAGGGCCCCCTCAGTTAGATGAAAACTTTTTAGTTTCATAAATGCAACATGGATTGATACTAGACATGCAATGGCAGTTATTACATAATGTTACAAATCGTCGTTTCCACAAGATTATCTCCTATGTGTACGTTCACATAAAAGCTTTTGTCGTACCAAATATTTTAATCCCTACACATAGCAGCTTTTACACTGGGTAAATCGGGAGGAAAGGTACATGCTGTGAGGGGTGATAGTACTGGTGATTCTGAATAAAATGTTTCTAATAAACATATGCCATTTTTAGAGATGATGGTATATCGCGAAAATGTTTTGTGCCAAGACAGCCTTGAAAACACTGACACAACGTAGCTGTCTGCAGACCAATACCAGGCATCCAATATTACAATATCGGGATTCTTATTGGCTCAGTCAAATAGGGCAACAGCTCCACGTACAAGCTAAAGCCAGTAATCTTCTGGTAAGCTGGACGTGTATTGAAATCCATCAAACAGTCAACTTTTCCCGCGATAAACCATCATCT
>PNEQ01112878.1:0-17586 GCA_003012365.1 Medauroidea extradentata
ACACTATAAATCACAATAAAATTCAGTCATATATCCAATCAACAGTATTTCTAATAATTACAATGTACAACCTTATCAGTCCGAAGTGGTGATGGCTCACCATGTGCTGCGCAGCACCCCGAGTGCACCGCTGTCTTCACTCTTGAGGTCTTCTGTTCGACTCCCGTCGCGCACCTCCTCTTCACCTGTCAGCCCGCCGTAGCAGTCCTCTTGTACCGCCAACACTGCTCCGAAGGTAGCCGCCTGCCGCCTCACAGTAGACTTTGACGTCACCAAGATTTCTTCACCAGTCTCTCTCCACAGGCGTAGCACCTTCCTCTAGCACTTCCAATAGTGAACTCTCTCAAATGTGCCGATTCTGTGCTTTTATACTAGCCCAGACAGTCGGTTATTCCTCGCATTACAGGGGTCTAAAAATAGATATTTCATCATGTTTCGGAGGTGCTTGTAGTCACGTTGGCCGCCCTCGAAGGGTTAAGACGCAGTTGGGACAGGTATCTATGACGTAGTTTCGGTGGTTTTCCCACTATGAGCCACCCGGGCTTTGAGTCATCGGCCAGCCCTCAAGGTGTTACGAAACAGCCGCCGACCACTGGCCTCCAGGAACATGGCACGCAACAATATGATGTTTCCACACTAAGTCATTGGAAATGGTCATTTCGCACTGTTTTTTTTTTTTTTTGCGATGATGAGGGTCTGAAGATTGCTTTTTAGAGAATACATTTTTTACTGAGGCATCTGGCTATAGAAATTATTTGTATTTAATTTTAAAAATTTTATTTTGTACGCTAGAGATAACTGAGTGCATAAATTTTATCTGACAAATGGCAAATTCTTATGTACAGGGTATAGGGTGAGTCAATATCAGCTCAAAAAGTCCCTAGTCCTCTATTACAACCCTCCCATTTTTACGCCCCTTTTCCCGGAAATCGTGAGTGGTCATAACAACAGGATTTGACTGTAGCTCGATGGCCAGCTGTAGCATGAAAAGCATGAAAAGTCAGTAAACGATAAATAAAGTTATTCACTAGCAAACAGTTACAGTGCTGCGAGTTTTGTATTCTATCGATGTGTTATTGTTATAACATGCCCTTGGGCTTTCTGTCAGGTATGAAACCTGTGTGCAACATGAACACCTCTACACAGATGCAGCACTAAGGTTTAGGAGATACGTAAGGTAGAAAGTGGGTGTTATGTATCGTTACTGTCTTCTGGAATCTTGTAATGATATGTGATTTGCAGTAACATATTGTTTATACCGTATAAGAATTCCATTATTTGACGGATCATAAAAAAGTAGGGCAATGTAAATAAAACATTATGTATCCTTCCACCACCATGTGCTTTCCAGCCGACAATCAAAACATGTCAACAGTAAAGGTATATTATGATAGCAATAACATTTAAAGTGTGTTGTGATTTTCTTGAGATTATTTTTTAGATCTCAGACAAATAATTTATTTTCAATACTAGAAGCACATTAATCTTATTAGGGTTAGGTGGGCTATGTTAATATTTCAAATTACAGCAATGGATAGCCTACTCTACAGATATTAAGTTAATACAATTATTTAAAATTTAACTTTTTCTTGTATATTTTTCTAAATTTGATCAAAATTGTAACATTTAATGGCATTACCAGAAATAAACAAACATGTATGGGCAGCTTATGTTTTCTACCTGACATCTAAAAAGATTAAATAATAGTAGCTTATTTGGTTACTGCAAACTGAAGTTGCAAGAGCTTATTACAGTGCAAGCAAATATATTTAAACTTTAATAATAATTAAAATAGGCTAATTCATGCAAGAATTATTACAATTATTTTTCGTGTTGCCATTAATTTGGTTCTGTACTATCAGATCATAAAGCAGTATAGGCCTAGTTTAAGTTTCCAGTTGTAGACTAACTTACCTTTTGTGGTGGGCCTACCTTTGAAATATCAGTGTTGTTATAGTCACGTGACTATTGTAGGCTATATAGCAAAAATTTGTGCTCTCACAACCTAAACGGAAATAACAAATCAATAAAGCGTAAGTAATAAACAAACATGGGTAGGCCTAATTGCCCAGATCAGGTTTAAATATTTTGTTGATTAATTAACACATGTCATCAAACCAGTACACTTTAATGACCGGGAAATATATAGACGTACGTCTTCTGGCCGTTTCTTTTTGTAGTATGTAGGCCTAAATTTTTGCAGCTGACGGTAAGCACAAAATCTCACGTGGACTTACCACTTACTTGCTTAAAACAAAAAAACACGGACATTTTCCTACAAAAAGAATTTATTGAGCAGGCGCCTTGAAAAAGCATGTTTACATAGAAGACTACAAGAACCGTAGGTGATTACCCACAAATTCTGTTAAAATAAAAGTTAGGTAATATTTTTAAAATGTTATGTAGCACTTTTGTCTGGACGGATTACGTACTTCTTATTTAGCGAATGTTTTTGTAGACATGCCAGCTGAAGTTCCTGTCTTCCGAATCACGTCTTAATATCCCGTTGTCGTTAGCGATTACAAGCAGCGTATTTTAATCCCAGAATTGCAATATATTACAATTACATACATGCACAAAATATTAAAATAACACCGTACAAGAATATCATACGAACACGAACACACGAGAAGCTCAACCTGAAACACTCGCAACGCAAATGGCTGCTCTTTGTTTTGGTTGCCGGATGTCATAATATCCCATTGGCGATTACAGGCTGGGTTTTATAATCCACACATAATATATAACATATATGCACAGAATAATAAAGTTAACACATTATATGAATCTCAAACACACGCGAACACGGTAACGTTTTACACTCGCAAATGGCCGTGCTTTGTTTTGGTTTCAGGTCGACTAATAACGATGCGGTTGTTTGCAAATTAGTTATAAAATTGCGCGATTTGAATATAATAAAATAGTTAACAGACTAATGCTGGCTACGAAGCCGTGTTATTATATTACGTTTCCTCCAAAATGCGTACTTATTTTTCACGTATAATACACACTTTTTCAGCGTCGGCGATGGAAGGTAACCGATTTGTTGATCAGGGCTGCCACTACTACTTCATCAAGTCATACGGTCACGTCCTGTTGTTTTAAATGGTTGCCACATGTCTGGCACATGTTAAAAATATTGGTAGCATCGGCTGTCAAAACACGGAATTCTTACATGGGATAGACAATATATATGTTTGTTAATGTACAGAGGAATAAAGTTATGCAGTTCTGTCACAAAAAAATATACCTGCCCATGACCCATCATTTTCTTTCAACTCACGCATGAAGTTTTATCTGCAGCGATACAGTGTTAGGAATAAAGGTCTCTCTCTCTCACATGCACGCACATACTCGTGGACTCATGCATCTACGCATGCGCACACATACACAGAACTTTCCCCCCTCTACCCAGGACAGCCAGGTTATTTGTTGGAGGGCTGTGGTGGGCATGGCAGCACATCTCGCTGGGTACACAGTGGATTCTGTGCGGGTCCCACGCTGGCCTCAACTGGCATAGTCTTTCTGGTACAGGGTGGTTGAATGCAACTGTTCCCGCAACAGCCTCGTAAGGGAATGCTACCTGTTTCTCGATGTAGGGGCTTTGGGGTGAATTGTTGACAAATCATCCTTTTCCATTTGTTACTTCCTGGCTTTCCTCAAATCCTCGCCAGTATTTCCGAGCAGGCATTGGCATAGGTTGCATAGATCAGTCAGACGGCCAAGGCTCCATCAGCACAGGTCCGAGGAGACATCTTCGTGATGCCTGTCGGCGATCAAGGTCATGAGGGAGATGAGCTATCACAACTAAGAAGTGGCCGAAGACGGTTCTCACGCTAAGGAACTTGTGGCAGCAGGTCAGAGAGGTTGTGCTTCGACAGCAGCAACAGGCGGTGGCAAGGGGGAAGGCGTCTGTCCTCAACTTCAGATGGTGGAAGACCTACCAGTCTCCCTGCGATCCCGTACCTCTCTCTTCTTTGCAACCTACCTAGATGGCTCGCATAGCTGGTGGATGTAGACGTAGAGTGAGGCCAAACTTTCACCTTTGGCAAGGATCGCAGCGAAGGAAAGTCTACAACAAGGCAGAGAAGTGTATGAAGGCAACATGGCGGCCAGGGGAGGCAGCTTAGGTGAGGTTGTGGGATACTTGGCAACAAAGGGGAACTCTGGTACAACAGTTTCAATGTTATATTGGGCCCACTTAGATGTCTGTAGAATTATGTTATGACTGGATATTTATTGTGCATTGAGAGCAAATAATTTAAATTTATTGAAGCCTTATTTGTTGTTTAATCTAATTTTTATTTATTAAATTGTAATTTCTACACATTTATATTATCTAATTCATTGGAAAAGGGTAAAATACATCAGCCTTATTTGTTTTTTAGTTTAATTTTTATTCATTAATTGGTAATTTCCGCATGTTTTATGTAATCGACCCGGCCAACTGAGAACATCTTAACCGACATTTTCATTATCCTATCCATAAATAATTTTGCAATTACACATTGTATATTTGTTATTTTACCAGGTATATGAATCATTAACATGGCCCATAACTGGAAAGACAGAAATTTTCAAACCTTTAAACTGCTCTCCCCTCAGCAATTTCATATCTGAGTTGGATAGGTTGATATCTTTCTTGTTGTTTTGTCGTAGGTTATTTTTATATTTAAGTTTAAAATGGCCAAAGTGCATGAGTTGCCATTGTATTCAACACAAGTTTGTTTACTTATTTTGGTAGTATTGACACTTTTTTGTATTTTATTGTGTTCTGTACATTTTGTTGTAGGTGTGATGTTATTACGAATAATACCATTACGACATATAGTTAATTTAGCGGTGTGTTTTTTTTTTTTTAAGATTTATAGTGGACCATCGTATCTTTGTGGTGGGGTTCGGCTTGTACGGGTCAATCCACGGACCTACAGAGTACGATGTGAACCTGCAGATAATCCACACTGCAACAGGAAAAGTTATCGGTTCAAACAACACGAGCTTCAGCTGTGATGGTTCCAACTTCACTTTCAGGGTGATGTTCAAGGAGCCAGTGGAGATAATGCCAAACACAAGCTATACTGCATCTGCTACACTCAAGGTCAGTATTGTTGTGATCACTAAGATACAAGTTGAATGCATATGTTCTGTCATGTCGCTCACTTGCTCGATGCACCAGTAAGTGTTTGCTGA
This sequence comes from Medauroidea extradentata, assembly GCA_003012365.1. NCBI lineage: Eukaryota > Metazoa > Arthropoda > Insecta > Phasmatodea > Phasmatidae > Medauroidea > Medauroidea extradentata. Next base: position 5,191 of record PNEQ01112878.1, read on the forward strand.
GTACTAGAGGCCTGTGAGGGGAGGGGGGAAATCTAATCACATACAGTAATCTCCCTACTACAGTAGAACCCTGTTATAACATTTCTGGACCTAACAGTTTCCTGCGTATAACACCACTTTTCTTTGCTCCAACCATTTTCACATACAGCATAATGATTTCGTTTCCTGCTTATAACAACACTGGTATTTTTCATTTCCTGCATATAACATCATTTTTCTCTCAAACAATAACCACAACTTAGGCAAAATTATTATTTACAGTATTACTTTAGATATAATAAGTAAATTGTGGACTAAAAAAACTATTAAACAACAAGTTTATGTTTGAGAAAGTGTCATAAGCGTAAATTACAGTGATATTAGTGACTGTGATCCCAAAGCTGATGATCATGAACCGACAGAAGGCCAGTGGGAAAGTGTACATTATACACATAATGTGTGTATTATTCGTGTTTCTGACTACACATTTACTGTAGCAATATTAGTCTAATTAGAGCATTATTTACTGTACATAAATTGTGAAGTTGGAAGTTTCTTTTGTGTAATATCCAATTACTGATGTAAAAATAACGAATTCCTGCTTGTAACATTTTCACGCATGCAACACTTTTTTTCACTGGTCCCTTGAAAAACGTTATAACAGGGTTCTACTGTATCTGAACTTCGATTAACCAGTTTTTGGATTATCCATGCTACATTATGTGTGTTTAACATTGTAAAAACCAACATTTTTCTAGAAAGAAACAATTGTGGTACATAAGATTATCAACTCTGGTGGCATGATTAGATTAAAAAAATTTCATGATCACTTTTTCTCGTGTTTACAGTGCAGTCCAGACATATTTTTATTTATTTTGAGGAAAAGGGTTTCCTGTAAATGAGGAAATACTGTAATAGATTTACACAATTACAAATATTTGCAGGCAAAACTGTAGGCTATGTCATTACGGTGTTCGAGTCAATTATGAATAAATTAAATTTTTTAAAATGAGAAAGTGGGTTATTTGTGTTTCCCGACATTAATTAACGCGGATAATCGGGAATTTACTGTATTCTCAAATTTTGGAGCTGCATTTCATTTAATTGCTTGTTTCCTACCGGCCTTTCCCGCCATTGTCCTATTAAAACTTGCATTAAGTATGATTACCTTTAAATTCATCATTATAGAATTTTAAATTGCTGTGTTTTCTTCAAATCAAAGTACAGACACAATTGTAATTACAGGTGGGTGACACAAAGTTGATGCTCTCGTAAAACTTTCGACCCCTGAAAAAATTTCTGTCAAATGTCCATTTCTTCGAGGAAAGTAAATTTTTCTGTTTCAGATGCAGAAACTTCTTTTCATTAAATTGTAATTTATATCAATGTACAGATTTCTTTCAATCAAGAACATGTAATTGTATTCCATATTATCCTTTGACAAAACAAAATAACAGTATACATTACAGTTTCTTCTTTAAGCTGTAATCAACGGAGGTCAGGTAAAAATCCATATTTGCAGTATTGCTACTTGAAATATCTTGCAGCGCATCTGGATTTATGCCACACTACCTGCACCAGATGTAACGGGACAGGATTTTCTGAATCCTACATCGCCGTCAACCAAAGATCTAGTGGCCAGTTGTGATCGTATAGTGGTCAGTTGATAATATACTGCCGTAGGCTACTCAATGACTACTCCATGTTGTCGTGACTGATTTATTAACTTAAAAATTTGACTTCTACATACTGAAACAGTCCAGATCGCAATCATAATAACTTTAAATAAGCCTCAAAACATGACGTTCCAAGGAGAAAACAGCTCTGACCAAGAAACTTTAGTGAAATAAATGAAAGTTCCAAACATGCCACGACATTACAAAAACTTATACCATCCTTGTCAAAGGCATGCCCCCTCAGCTCAGCAACAAATAACACAAAAAACAAATATTACAAGAGATTTTGGCAAGTTCGCATGGCTGCTTCGCCACCACGCTCTCACACAGCCCACGCACTGTTCCACACAGCCATCTTCCTCCGTGATCGAACAACAAGTAAGTATGGCCGACCCCACGACGCTTGTTCTCTCCCTGCAGCGCCTCTGGCAGCCACCCAGCGCACCCAGGTAAACATAACGGAAAACTAAAACTATATTAATATAATGAACAAATTACAATCTTTATAGTTTCAAACAACCTCTTATAAACCCATAATTACAATTTAAATTACAGCATAAATTTTTATAAATTTAAACTGCATGTCATTTCATTGGCCCAAGCAGACCCGCGCAAACATATCACCGTCTCTCTCGCACACATGAGCGGCCGTGCACATGTACTCCCATGAAAAGTAAAAGTAGTAAAAAACAGTTAAAATCTAAATATAGGTAATTAGGTATTCCAGGAACTGGGTAGGCACACCTGTGCCATCAAACTACACTTGCTAACAATATGCCCAGCCTGAAGTTAAAGTACAGTAATAATTCAAATATATAAACTGCTGCAAGTGATTATAAATAAACTAAAAATTCAAAGTTGCCTCAGCCTAAATAATTCAAATTAAATATAAAATTGGATAGTTTGTTGCAGTACAGATCTTCCAGGTCGTTGCAAAATGCGAACAAATCACAAGCGAGTCGGTAGACAAGTTCCGCAAAGTTTAGTTTAGGTTGTTGACATAGGAATAGTCAGCAGCAGCTGAAATCCCTCCGTTACTACGTAACACGACCATTTCCCACTGCTCAGTCTCGAAATTATGACCTTTTCTCCAAAACAGGTGACTTAGAAAGGCTTGAAACGGAAAAACTTGAAAAGAATTGTCTGAATGAAAGTTTTATTGAACGTCGCATTTAGTGAATGTACATTTTCTTACACCACACAACTGCTTGCTTTCAGTAACCGCTCTTACGAGGAAACGTCTCCTTAACAAAAACTGAAGCTGGTTACGACATAGAATTTAAGAAAGTCCGAGAAACCACGTCGGTACAATCATTACATTAAATTGTTTGGGGGGTTAAAAACCGCCCTGCATCCTACGGCCACGTACATGAGAAAGAAAAATTTAGTACAATAGAATTTTTATCCGAAAGCAATTTAACACATTATTAAAAATAGAGAGTTCCGGCCACGGGTGCCTCTCGCGCACGTTACATTTTCACGCTTACTCACATTTCTATAGTATTTTGGGCTGCAGCCCCGCGGACGTCCGTCTTCTTCGGAGTCGCGACTTTTTCTCTTACCCGAAGATGGAGGCAGGCTTGCAGGAAAAAGTATCAAGGTCACGGTGCACTTCGCCGCGATTGGCTGGCTCCGAGCACGTGACACCGGTACTTCCCCTGTCTGTGTGCTACACCCAACACGACTAACAAAAAATGGGCCACAAAACATTACCATATATGGGCACAAAAACTGAAAACTCAAGGGCGAGTACACATCACCTAACCATAGCCAAATATGGGCATAAAAACTGGCACGGAGCATAACAAGGACAAAGCTATGCCTACTCCACCTGGCCCTCTGGCCATAGCTATTATCATTATACCCTAACTTGAAATTAAATAATTATACAATAAAATACCACAAACTTTTCTCCATAAGAACAGTTACCTTCAGCTGTTGTTAAATAAAAATACAAAAAATGTAATTTAAAGCAAAAGAAAATAATATATAAATGGAACCCTGCAATGTTACATAACCCCCCCCCCCCAACTACTCAGGAAAAATCGCCAATTTTTTTTTTACTGAGTAGTTCCTAAAAGAAACAAAACAAACAATACTTGTACCCACAAAACATACAAACACTACAATACAATTATTATGCACAAATACTAAAATATCACACATTGTTAATACCTAAATATAAAATGTTCAGTATTCACTTTAGTATCAAACATTTTCAACATTTGAAGACATAACCCTCCTTAGCTGAAAACCGTCATAAGTCACTCTTACTTTTGAGACATTTCATAGGGTGGCGACAGGGCGGGAAAACCGGGAATAGTCAGGGAATTTTAGTGGCCTGAAAAGGTCAGGGAATAGTCAGGGAAAATTCCCCGCCCCATCTCCTTTTTCGGAAATCGAAAAGCAATAGTTAAAATCAGTTAAAATGAGGCCTACATGAATGGAGCAGCGTGGACTGGTAAACGTGAAGACGCGTCTGGTGCCTTTCATCGGACATCTCGGTACCATAATCCCGGGGAAGTAAGCCATAAGTAGCTGGGACCGCTGCGTCACATACGCCACTTTTATCCGTAATATGTTCAGTTGTTTACTGCTCGATGCTTCCTGCTGATGCAGAAGGCTGATAACGTGTCGCCTTCGGCTTTTTTTACATGCATGTCTCTCGTCTCTCTTAGGCCCCCCTCCCCTCCCTCAGATGCTTCCTTCTGATGCAGAAGGCTGATAACATGTCAAGCAAACACTTGCATCCTCCCATGCTGTTTTCTTTCTTTCTTGTTGTTTTCCTCAACTTTAATTTGTAACACACAGTCGCCTATTGGAAAGAAGGGATGGTAGAAAGGATGGGCGGAATTCTATTTTTAGAGCAACGGTGTGTGCTTGCTTGTGAATAAGATGGGTGAGTTGTCACGGGGGAAGAACTTAACGAGGCTGGGGGGGGGGGAGCTAGGAGGTTGTAGAGTTACAAAAAACTGTTTAAAGTACTACTTTACATGCTTGTGGCAAGCACACTTCACAGGATCTCTCAGTGAGTACCTCTACAATACTCATAAAATTAAATTTTTCCAAGAAATTTTTTTGTGTAATCTTGTATAGTACTGGGCTTTTTGATTGTAGGTAGTAAGTAATCGTGAAATATGTTTACTATCGAATGAGAATATTCTCCACACATAATTTAATTTCCCAATATAACAACTGTATTACTCTGAATTTTTTACATCAATTTAAATTAATTACTTTAGTTGCAACTGTCTGTTGTAATTTTGATTTAATTATTTTATTTCAACACGCAGGATTAGAGTAGGCAAAGTATATTGTTTACATTGTGTAAACTATGTAATGAATCTGTGTTTCCTGAGGTAAGAAGTTTTTAAACAAATATTTTTTTCATGTAGTAGGCCTATTAAATTGTCGATTGTGAGAAGCCATAAGTTAGGTATTACTGTAAATTTCTTACCATCAAAATGTACTTAAGAGTTGTAACTTTCAGTTCAAATTTTTAGATTATTATAGGCATACTTAATATACTTGCAAAAATAGAGCACACAAAATATGTTGTTGGTGTGTTTACTATGCAATCAGTGTTTTCTGAGGCATGTATTTTTCATGCAAATATTACAAGTCGTAGCAGTATTTTGGACATAACATAATTGCAGCAAATTGTTTGTCACACAAAACCGGATAATACATGCTGACAAACACAAGGATGCTTTTGGTTGTTTACTTTTCTGTTTGTCTGCATGTATTGTCTGGTTTTCTTTGACTCACAGTTTGCTGCTGTGGCGTATATCCGTAATATTTATTTGATTTTTAACGTGCCCCACTGCAAGAATAGTTCAAAAACAACAGAAGTGTTACATGAGTAGTACATTTAAACTTGTACTATGTGCAAAGTGCATTGAATTGGGCATAGAAAAAAATTATTTCTTTTATAAAGCATAAAAAATTGGGTTAAAAAAATTTATTAGGTCAGGGAAAATTTTCAGTTTAGGTGGGAAAAGTCAGGGAATTATATTCCCAACAGTTTGTAGTCACCCTGTTTCACAAAAAAAAAAAAACATCATCACTCTTAACACAAAGAATTCAGTTTTCAGCATCTCCCATTTTATTCATATTATGTATCCCGCAACTGAAAAATTTATTTCTTAGGTGTGGCCCTGTTTGGTGATCATCACCCACAAGTACAAACACAGCACCAAAACAAATTATTAAAAAAACACAAGATTATGAAATACACTACTTTAAATACCCTTCAAGAGAAAACAAAACAAAGAACATTCCATTACAAGTGAAACCTTTAAAATCCATTATCATTTACTAAACTCTTATCAAATTTTCAAATATATACACTAGACCCCCGATTTTACGAACCCTGGATTTAACGAAGGTAGCGATTCTACGAATACAATCTCAGGAACCCTCAAAAAATAACAAAATTATATGACAAAAAAAAATTGTAAGGAATTATGTTGACAATGAATAAAACATACTCATACCTGCCAACTTTTACGGATTGTCCGTAAAATGTACGGAAAGTACATACGTTTTACGGTTTTACGGAGGACAACATAATTTTACGGATTTCGAGACGTTTGACATTTGTGTGTACATTAATGCCATTATTTACAAATGAATAGCGGATAAATTTGTTTTGCGCATGCGTACCAACATGAAACGTGTTTTACGGTGTTGTTTTGGCTTTGCTATTGTGCATAAACACTCGTAAAATTCGTCTTTTTACTGTGCGTTCAGAAGTTGGTCACAGTGAACACTACAGGAACCAATAACAAAATTTGGTATGTGTTTTGTTCCCGGTTTCCTATTGGCGTATTTTATAGCTAACAGCCAATCCGTGAATTTCTTGTATGGGCTGTTACAAGATGGCGATGTGCGTGTTGTTTGGCATTTTAAAACGACAAGTGTGTTGTTTCTTGTCCAATTTCGCGCTTTTTTGTGTGCTTGGAAGCTGTATTTTTTACTTTGAAACTAAAAATATTTTTCCGCTGTTGTAATGAATATGACGTATAACTACCGTGTGATGCGACAAAATTTTGAAGTTAGAAAATGCATCGCGCGCGTGTTTATACCGTTGCGAACTTGAAAGAAAAATTATTTGCTCTTATTGTGAAACGTACGTACAATAATAATATTTTATATGATAACGAACTGTTCATAATTACTACTAGCGTAATTTTTGTGCGGCGTTTATTGGTAATTTATGGAAGATGGTATGAAGCACCTAACTTTAACTACTATTTGAGGTTACAGGCCTACGTGTAAATCGCAGAATAAACATGAATTTTCGTAATTAGGTTTTGAAGGCGATGTAGCTAGAGCTAAATGATACCTTACGGTATTTCGTAACTCAAAACACAATCCAGTTTGGTATTGGGCTATTTCATGCCCCATAAAATAAACAAAACTAGTTTAGATTTATATCAAACTTTGTGAAACTATTTATATTTGTAACCGTGCTTACTGGTTGTTTAAAGATCCAAGTGTACATTTTGAATTATAAAAGAATGATGGATTTTCAAAGAATTAAGTGAACAGGAAATTGTTCAAAGCATAACTTGGCAAAGAATTGTTTTTGCATATTTACGTCTTGATAAGGCCTACTTTAAAAACAAATAAACTTTTAAAATATCATATATGTTATTATGTGTACAGTTTGTAAGACATAGGGACTGATATAATTTGGCACAAAAATTGCCGCGCGCAGTTTACGCAAAAATGTGACATTCTGGAAAAGTTTTACTGATGGTCATTTTGAAAAGTGGGCAGGTATGCATACTGTATCTAATTCACGGCATTAAAATATGAATTGTAGAGTTGCAGTTATTACTTGGTAAGTCACAATATTAAAAATAAAACAAAAATAGTGAAAATCCGTTAAAAAATGCAGTAGTGACAGTTTGAAAACCGCGCGGCGGCGGCGGCGGCGCCTGTGCCAAGCAGGCCGGCCTATCTCCAACTACGACGTATTAGGATCTATATTGAGGTCGTACTATAGACGCAAAGTTCCAGCGCATGCTCATTTAAGTATAGTACAGCCTCTTTCTAGGCTGTTTCACGACGTCTTATATCTCTCTCGTCTCGCGCCGAATGAGTTGACTTTTTTACACGAACGCTATGAATAATAGCGTGATATTTTTCTTTATTGCGTTAACACCATACGTACTTAAAACAATTAACTTGGCGCATAATTTGCTTAAACAATGAGTTACTTCGTGTCATAAAACGTTCGTTTCACAAGTGAGCACGATAATAGCGCTACCTATTTTCCAAGCAAACAAACATTTGTCTCCGGGTATGTCGAACTTGGAAAATAAATAGACGTTCGTGTATTACGTAATCCCGGAACTCCTAATTAATTTTTACCGCGTATACTGACTGTGAAAGTGATTATTTTCAATCACTTATAATGTAATTCTCGACGATTTTAGGTAAGAACGTCACAAAATGGTGTCTTTGGAACAACGTCGGTATATCATGCTACGGTGCCGCTATCTATCTTCCATCTTGTGAACGTTCGTACAGTTGCTCTATCTGTCCGCTCTGCACGCTACTAGTATCTACGTTCTTGTACAATTCTTCAACAACGTCGAGGGAATGTTTTTACGTTAAGTTATATTAAACTGCGCAATGAATGAATACATCCGCTTATTCCTTCTTTCTTTGGTGAATAATTTACAAGGGCATTTTACTAGTAAGGAATGGCTACTTTTTTTCCCATTAAACGCTACGCAAATCGGGCTGTTCGCTCGTGAGAAGGCACTCTACAGCTCGGTTTACTCTTTTTTTTTGTAGGACAAAGGTCGATCATATCTATTGTTTAGCGATGTTCTTTTGATCGTTAGACGTCTGCCTATTGATATAAATGTATATTTCAACTATCACTTGCGTTATTTTTCCGTTAAATGCTACGGAAGTCTGTCTATTCGCTCGAGATAAAACATTAGGAATCTCAATTTTCTCATTTTTTTAGGAAAAGGATTGGTCATATCTATTGTTTAGCGGTGTTCTTTTCATCATAACACGTCTGACTATTGATATAAAGTTATATTTAAACTATCACTTGCTATATTTTTCCGTTAAATGCTACAGGAGTCGGGCTATTCGCTCGAGAGAAGACACTCGGAATCTCGATTTTCTCATTTTTAGGGGACAAGGGTCGGTCATATCTACCACCCAACAGTGTGACGTCTGGCTACTGATATCAATTTATGTTAACATTATCACGTTAATTAATTTCCCGCAAAATGCTACGGAAGTCGGGGCCTAGAGACACTTTGCAGAAAAAATGCAATTTAAAAATTTTCTGTTTGGGTAGAATTGGGGGGGGGGGGGCAAAAATAAGCCGCAATCGAATTTACGAAGGTAGCGATTTTACGAATGCGATGAGAGGAACCGTGAGTATTCGTAAAATCGGGGGTCTAGTGTACAACTGCACTGCCAGGAAACTCCAAAACATACATCACCGCAACTCATATAAAATTTAACTAAGTGTACATGTCTGCAAATAACACTGAGCCCAAAGCAAAAACCAAACAACCAAACAAAATAAAACATTATTACTTCAACAAAATTCTGTAAACTCATCAACATCTATCAACATTCAAATGCAAATCACAAATAATAATAATAGCAAAAACTTTACTTTATTACCTCATAAGGAAAACATTACATCAAAACAATCTGGGTTAGGTCATCTTAAAACTGGCTTGAAACACACAAACTCCTCACCTTTATAAGAAAACCAGCACACTCTTTGGACAATGACGAAGTGGCAATCAAACACTATAACCTAAACTCAGGTGTACCCATTGGACAACGACGAGGCACCCTGCAGAAAATACAAAACACGTATGGCGCACCCTTTGGACCAACGACGGAGTGGCATACACACAACAAAATATCAAAACTATGTAATCAGGTATGCCCATTGGACAACGACGAGGCATCCTGCTCAAAATTAAAAATCACCTCAATAATGTGTGCTCAAAACCAAAGAGTAAATCATAGCCACTGAAGAGAAAGGACTTGACAAAACAAACTTAATATTATAACTTATCAACTGTCCCACAGAATAGAAAACAAAATTTTTTTAGACTAATGTTTTCCCCTGAACATATAACACTCAGTCTATGAAAATAATAAATCTTAAAATTTTTTATTCACTCTAATGTTCACATTGTAGTCCTTTTTACAATACAACCTCCTAGATTTGCCTTCTCTTCGTGTCCATCGATTACAAAATCAAATACGTACAAACAATTTCTTCCTAGTCATGTAGCCTTTCGGCATAACCACTTTCTTTGCATAACTCACTTTCCACCTCTTCCTGCACACCTTCCCTAACCTTAGCACCTTTCTGATCAACTCAGCCAAACTTTCAGTTCCTCTTTCTACAGTTTCCTTTTCCTTAAACGACCCTTGGTCCAATTTCCCTTTTTGCACAGTTTCCCCTACAAATAAATCCTTGCCTGGTTCTCGAGACAACACTGTTTTCACTTTTATGGTTATATTTTCCCTCAACTGTACCTCAGTACATTTCTGACCCCCCTACTCCTCGAATCATAGTAACATAAAACATTCTCATTACACAAACACTCCAAAACCAGTATCATTTTCTTCTCCCCATTACTTACATAATTCCTACATGTATGTCCTTTGTTTTTGACCTGATTGGTTTGTCTCTTATTTACCTGTGTTTGCAACATTTGTGGTGCCTGTTCTACAGCATTTACCCTGTTTTCATGTGCCTCTACTATATCGGTTCCCTTCAATACTTTTTGTTCGGCTTCCTGACATCGGTGTTCTAAAGTTTTTACTTCTTCCTCTAGCACGTTTACTAGCCTAGTACCCTGCTTATCCAATTTAGACTTCAGGTCTGCATATTGTTTCTCGCTACGTTCCACTAATTCTGCTTTGAGACTATCTAGTCTGTGGCCCTGTTATTTGATTTCCCCTTTGATTTCACCAAGTTTCTGTAACAAAATAGTAAGAGTCTGACTTCCCCCTAACTCAGAATTTTGTTGGTTTTCAAACCCCCTAAATGTGAGATGTTCCCTTTCCCCGTCACTCATATTAAATCTTTGTTCTTTCCACTGAAATATAAATTAAACTTTTAGATGCCCTACAGTTACAAAATACACTATAAAATGAATTCCCATAAGTTAACCAGAATACATATTCTAAACAAATAATAATTCACAGTTATTCTGAACAAACAACATTGAAATATCAAATGCACGAGGGTGTTAGAAATTACAAAACCATAGTCCTAAACATGGCCGTTCGCAGCATTTGATTATTGGGGGGGGGGACATTCTTGGTATATAAAAATACAGATGTACCCGAAGCAAAAGAAAAAGGGGGGGGGTCTGGGGGCCCTCCCCCAGAAAAATTTGCATCGTAAGGTGCAAAATTATGCTATCTAAGGGGGTTTCCTGAATCAAAGCATTTAACATACAGCTGTAAGAAATGTTAATATTTAAAACATGAATTTAGCATAAATGCTCATTTTTACTTTACAAACATACACATATTACAAATATGGATTCCTTACACATACGTATCTTACAATACACTTATCTTGCAAATATCTCTCTCAATGTAAAACTGAACAAATTTCTTTAGTAAGTAACCATTTATATAGCCTACACAACAAAAATAAATTGTTTTGAAAATGCCTAGTGCTATGTATAAAATATATTTAAGGAAATGAACCAAATTTTCTTTTCCTGTAGTCATTAACATTTGCAAACATTTCAGCTATTTCTTGCATATGCACTGAGTCCAAAACAGCCTGATGTGTGTGACACACAGCCAAGTTATTGAGACGTTTTTGAGTCATCGATGACCGTAGATGTTTTGAGTCTTCGTAGGCTGCTAAAACTCCTTTCTGCCTCACAGATTGATGCTGGTATAACGAGAAGAAGCCTAACTAATACTTCAACATTCTTGAATAGCCCACGTGTTTCAGGAGATAATGTTTGGAGAATATGTACAGCATCAGCCAGTGAATTAACAGAGTATTCCTTGTGAAACATCTTCAATTCAAATTCTAAAGATGTAACATCAGCTTCAGGATACACAGCTAAAATACTGAGATGTTTCTGTTTGAGAAGACAGTTCTCTAGATTTTTCACATTCCTAAAATCAGATTCCGATTCATTAAACCTGATATCTAGCCCTGTAACACAACTGTCGATGATCGAAAAGTACTGAGCTCTGTAAAAGCTCTCTGAAGACTTGTGAATGTAGTTCGGTGTATCAGTATCAAGAAGCCTACTAGGAACTCTTTTCTGTCGAGGAAGGGCAATTGGTTGAAGTTGAAAACGTTCAACATATTCGTTGGCTTTACTAAGTATATCTAAAAAGACCTCACTCGTTCTCATGGCACCAATGGTGACCTGGACAACACCAACAGCTTCAAGTAGTCCAGCCACTGTTCTCTGCCTCCCTTGAGCTGACTCATTCAGCTTTTCTAGAAGACTGATTACATCTGTTATCATTAGTAAGCCAAGAACTGTCTCTCCACAGCTGAAAGTATGCAATAATGCACTAGCCTTGCTGTTGTAATCCTTCATTTCTTCGAGTGTCTCAATAATACATAAATAGTTGTCTAAAATTGTAGAGATTTGTTTGCCTCGGTAGATCCACCTCGTCGGACATAATGGTTTAATTTTGGAAATGTTTGTAGTTGGGATGAAGCCTTCATTTCCAAAATCTCCTC
>PNEQ01112879.1:0-17584 GCA_003012365.1 Medauroidea extradentata
ATGCGACAAGTTATTTGCAAAACTCTATAAATTGTAGTAACCGAGAATGTCCGAAACGCCTATCAATAACAATGCAGACGATGGGTCAACCTACTACTAGCGCTCGTAGTTCGCAAGCCGCCGCGAGCTTCACTAAGCGCACGCGGCCAAGCATTGCGAAAGATAGGCAGTTGCCAGACCTAACTATATGACCATGCTTAGAACTACATTGTCACTCGCAGTGGCGGATTTAGGAGGGGACCCACGGGGCCCGGGCCTCCGCTTTTGTCAGATTTATTTTATTTTTTATTTTTTTCTAATTTAACGTTTATTAGCACTATATACTTTTAAGAAATAATTTATTTTAAAATTTTCTTACTTATTTAATAAAAATTTTTGTGTGGAAACTCCTTAAAAAGCACAATTTTGCATCTCTAAAATCAAAACTTTTCCGTGGGAGGACACCCTGACCCTCCGCTTTTGGCTTGGGGTGTATGTATAAAGACATAGCCCCCCCCCCCCCTCTTCATGCAATGCTGTATCCGCCACTGGTCACTCGTAACCATTCCGACGTATCTGTTAAGGATACAATTGAGTCTGACTTTAAAGTTTCAAGTTATACGAAGACTTTGTATTACTCTACACATACTACAATTGAAAATCCTGTTTTCAAACAACATAATTTCATGAAAGTATTATTTTAAAAAAGTAATGAGTTTCATTTGTCAGACACACCATAAAAGTGATGCTGAATTTTGTAATTTCTAGTTCGTGACCTTGGTGAAGTTATATTGTGGTCAGCACTTAACATCTAGGTCCAAGCACTGGTGAGGGCTGTCATGTGTGGAGTCCGGCATGATTCCCACATGTGGGCACCCGGGGACCGACCCCGTCGGGAATTGAACCCGGATATCCTTGGTGGGAGGCGAGCGGTCTGACTCCTCGACCACCACCGTCCCATGCCATTGTAGCGATTGTGTACTAAAATGCATCACCCAATAAATAATGAATTTAAACTTATAATTTGTTAAGACTAAATGCGTACGTATATTCGGTGTTCATTTTAAACTGGTAACTCGCCAACGTATAAATTTACAAAGAACTGTTACCTATCTTATTGGGGCCAAATGTGATCAGTTTTCAATGTGGTGAATCATTTCACTGGTTTTTAGTTTCATTGTAGTATTAATATTGAAAACATTGAAGAGGAATGCAGAATAACCGAAAGAAAAGTTTAAGCAGTTACGACGTTCGGCTGTAATATTTATTAAATTACTTTTATGTTTACAAATGCTGCGGGTGTTTGGTCGTCAATTGTTTATGGGCACAGTTCTGGATACTATGATACTAGATAGTGCAATGAAGATGTTGCAGGTATTATGCCCGGGTAGCACGTCGTTGCTGTCCTCTCGGGGCGGACCGATACTGACGTAGATTTGTCGGTACGGCTCTTAAGCAATACAGTCGCGCGCATGGAGACCCCGACAGCTAATTAGAATATTAAATGCCTCGCAATCACTGTCTCTCTACAATTACTAATTAGAGGTGTCTCGGCCCGACGTATTTTGTGACTTGGCGAAATCTTAATGGCGTCCCGACGCCCAAAACAACGACGATGATGGCGCCTCGGCCCACAATACTCCGCCTAGCTTCGACGCCTGACGGTGGCACTCTGCCCTACCGTCTCCGCGACTCGCCGACGACCCTCCGGCTTGACAACGTCAGTCCCGGACCGACGCCGGCTCGCTTCTCTCCTCTGATTTGCGCCAAAAACCCCCGTCACTTGGCCTGCAAGCTCCGGTTCGTTTTGGGCCAATCAGGATCCAGCTTACAACCGATGGCCCTGCCTCTCGAGGACAATAATTCCGGCCAGAACCGTATTTATGAAATCATTTCTTAATTTCTCGTCGCTATTTACGTTCAGTTACATAAAATGGTTCATTTACTGATTAACATTTATGATTTCTAAATTGCTAAATGTTTTCAACACAGTAACAACTAGCAAAATCATTGGCTGGACCCCTCCCCTCGTGACCAGCTAGGGAGGTGGTTCGAGTGGGGTGGGGTGAGGCCCCAAGACACACTCTGAACTTGCTCGTTTCTCCCTCGTCTTCACAAAGACAAAATATATACAACTCCTTATTTTTAACATAAAACTTGGTGCAGTAATGGTATCTTAATGAGAACTATTGCAATGTGATCGTGATACAATGACGAGGAGAATGAATGGTCGCAAGGCATAGTTATTATTACACTTTAATTTATGATGGTTGACACTGATAACTATTAAATATAATAAATCGGGGTGGCGACCATATGGGCCTGTCACTCAGTGCACACTTTTTCCTGAGCACTACAATTATGCTATTTTCTTAGTTTTAAGGAAAGGATTAGTAAATGGTGATTAGTAAATTAGAGTTCTGGGAAAATGCTGGGAACTGTGGATTGGCGGATTATGTTCGCCATCATTACCCCGTATGACAAAGTTTTTTCGTTTTTCCCTCAGGATTTATCTTCTTTTCCCAAAATAATGGCAAGGGAAATAACGAGTAGAAATATCCCGTCTTTCTTACAGAACCCTAAAAATTTTCCTTAATGATTTCCAAATTTCCGCCAACATTTTGTCAATGCTTCAATAATATAGTTGCATTTAGCGAAAGTGCACGTCTTGTTGATGTCAGTCTTGATTTTGGTTTGAAAATTCACACTGGTCATACTTCAAATGGTTTGTTAGAAGTTGCTATTATACTTGAACAACATCATGTTAATTACAATGGTGCTAAAACTTTAGCCGACATTGATCCAGGAGATATAATTTGTTATAAGACTTTTAATGTAACAGTGACAAGAATAATAAGTGAAGTGTATGTTCTCACTATGCTCCCATGTGCTGTGCTGTTTGTTAAAAGTAGTCGCCGTGTTACCGTAGGCAATAGAATACGTGTCTTTTTACGTATTAGCAATTGTAATCCCTTGTATTTTAATGGTTATATGATTATAGATTATGCTGCTATGTAATATTTTTCAGATGGGCAATATTGATCATTGGGCAGAATTTGTAGCAGATGTTGGTGGCTCCCCCCCCCCCCCCCCTCCCTTCACTCCTCCAGAGAAAATCTACAACAATGTCCATCCACATTACGGCGCAACTTTGTGTATCTGTGAGCCGTATCATAGATTATAATTGTTACCAACTATCATGCATTTAATTTTTTTTATTTGGGACTTTCTTATGGAGAGCCTTCTGCAAACGTATGCTTTTATTTATAGAATATTCACAACATTTGTCCTCACCTCATGCTCCGTCATGTCGCTTCACCAGCTTGACTCTTATTCAAAACAAGTCCACTAACATTCCTCTCATCTTGCTCTACAATTCCACCTAATATTTCTTCTCCCACTTCGACGTCTACTCATCCTGTTATTCCTCTCAGCCTCTACTTTTGTGTAACAAAGGTCAGCTACGTGTTCTGGGACAAGTGCTCTCCCCACCATTTTCCAGATTGGTTTGTCATATGTTATTTCAGCTCATATTATCCTGCTCTGTCATTCCTGCTCGTGCTGTCATGTCTCAGTTTTGGAGCCTCCATACTTAGTAACAAGCCTCTCTAACTATCAAATATTCACCTGCTTGAAGCGATATACGTCATCTTGTTTCCGTCTCGTACATTCGATTTTGTTCATATTTTGCCATTACATTTTATTCGTATCATGCTCTGTCATTCCATAATTAACCCCCTGATGGTACGAAGCACAGGGAGTTTCAGAATCCTTTACTTCATTATCATTCATAGTTTTTTTTTATAAAATTTTCAATTATATGTATCCTGGAATAAGTATGAAAACATTATTTTCAGTCACAAAAAAAATGTTTTTTTTTTTTTTCTGTCGTTGACTGAATTGGTAAATATATATGATGGAAGCCTTTTGTACAGCCCTCTTCTTATTGATGTGATGCACCCACTAACTTTTTCACTATATGTACTAGCAATCAAAGCAAATTTAAGGAGAATTTTTCCGAACTATTGTGTGTTAAGAACTTGCTATTCAAACTGTGAATCACGGACTACAAGTTGCAGGCACTTCAAACAGACAGACAAAGACTATGCTTCAAGAGCTATTTTGGCGTTATGCCGTGCCTCACCCAAGTGGGCTTCAACCAGTAAACTAGGCTTGTCTTCGTGCTGCATGCTGTTGTTTCATGTATGCTTGATATCTAGCTTCACCATTATACTGTACGAACACAACACATACATATTAGCTTAGTGTTATTTTCAGTACAGGTGTTAGGTTGGTCAGAACACAACCGCATCTTTCCTTCACCTCTATGAACAATTGAACATTGAAGGACACTAAGTTAAGAAGTGTGGCTGGGTTTGGAAAGGAGGAGTGCACATGCTAAACTGTCTTTATTTTTATTAAATACTTGGTAGTGCCAGCGACTTTGTATGCGTGGTTTTTAAATTATTGTAACTTTGAGTCATGTAACATTTTAGTCTGAGTACTCCAAATTATCTTAAGTAATTTGTAAAAATGTGTGTTTTTATTTTCAATACCTCTTCAAATACCAAATTTTTCTAAAAAATGAAAAAAATAATAAAATAAAATATTTTAAAATAAAAGTTTTTGATCCTTTAGTTACATCGTAGAAGGATGTTCAATCTCTGTATTTAATGATATTTTGCTACTGTTGCTATGTGTTATTAGCAGTTGAGAAATATAGAAAGAAACTTCACCGGAAATTTTTTATCTTCATAACACATAAAAATAACTACACGTTTCACTTCTATAGTTTATGTGACCTAAGTACATACTTTTGCAATAAAACTAATCCGTTCTCTTGTGAAAGTTTCTGAACCTAAATCAAGTACAGGGTTGCAGGGAGCCGCGTCTGAGGATTGTCTTGCGACGTTTCGGCAGTCGTTGCAGCTGCCATCATCAGGTAGTCGGAGTCGGAGACCAACAAGCCAAGAAAATGCAGACAACGGCCGCGAAAGCCTGCGATCTATTTTAAGTACAGGGTTGTTAGTTTCAGTGGAAGTAGAACTTGTGTGAATACTTATTTGGCAATTTTCCTGAGCCAATGACTTCTCTTAATGTTTTATGATAGAAAACAGCTGTAACAGAAGGGATTGTGGGTGTCACAATTCTTTTGAACTACCAACATTCATTCTACTAGCATGAAGTGGATAGTAGTATAGTAGTATGCTCAGTTCCTTAATTCTGTGCTAGTTGGTTGTTAGAAACGGTTGCAGTCATTCCTGGCACTTGTAAGTTATTTGTCATCCAAGGTCATAACCTCCTGCTTCTATACCTTCTGTGACTTGTTTTTTAAGCTTAATACAATAGTCATATCGTAAAACCATGTTTAATTTTTGTCGGAAATTTCTTCTATTATTTAGCATGATTTCTTCCAGAAAAACAATATATTTTGGTTTATTCGTTAGTGATTTTTTTTTTATCAGTCAACTAAAACTATAAAATTTTGTATTGAAAAAATAAGATTAAATAGTAAAATAATTTTCAAGAAATTTTATTTATGCTCTCTGGTCGGTTTTATGCTTCAAAAAATTATTGTTACAAATTCAGCAGAAATGGGGAGAAAACAACCTTAACAGGACTGCCTTGCGAGAAAAGCTTGTAGTGTCCAATAGTTGTTTTTTATTTATTTTTTTTATTTATTCAAATCATATACAGTAGTTCTCACAGTACATAACTACAGTGGACCAGTCATATTACTATTGCTATACAAAAAATTATGTAATTACATTGAAATATATAATGACGTAAGTTTGATATACACAAGTCAACATACAATACAAACTTACAAAATAAAATAATCATTACAAGAGCAGGGTATAAGGTTTATAAATTTTTTTTAAGTGTAATTTTGAAATTCCTGTTTAATACAATTTCATTTAGCTCCATAGGTAATCCATTTAATAACTTTAAACACATAAAAAACAGCATTAGTCTTATATTTTATGGTAGAATGAAAGGGATTATAATTGTGGATATCTGAATTTTTCATGTGCTGCACATTTTGTAACGAAGGACTTTCCTACCTTGGTTTTTCATGCATTGATTTGTTACTGGAAATTATAGTGTATTGTATGCCTACATAATTATCCTGTAGTTTGTGAAGTGAGCAGAACGTTGGGCTGTTTTTACTAAGGTTTTCAATCAAGATGCTTTATTTCCTTGAGTTGGGTTCAAATGATCCATGAAATAGCACTTAAGTACTGTAAATGAAATCATAACCATTCGCAGCACGTAAACAATTTAAGTATATTTTTCCTATTACAATTAACTTACTGATATTAAAATGGTAATGTTTTTTTTTGCCCAGTACAAAACTAGTTCTCACTGAAGGAAAATAGCCTTGTGGAATTTGTTGATGGAGATAATGTGGATTGTGTGCGTGTTTGGACGTGCGGTGCATGCTATCATGCGTGTTCAATCGCAGACAGTTTTGTGGTTTCTGAGCACTCAACTCATGTATGGAAGTATTGCAGATCATATTAGGACTCGAGATGTAGCACACACGGTACCCTATGTACTATGTTTGTGAATCTTAATACATATTCATGCACACATGCTAACTAGTCCTCACATGTGTTTCAGCCAAGATAATATCCATCTGTTGCCAAAAGTGCCAATGTCACATTCTAACAACTTTTTACAAAGTAAACTGAATTTAGTTAAAAGACATTGACTTGGTACATTCTGACAGATTATTTCTCTAAAATAATGTATTTTGATATAAAAACCAAAATTTATGGTTTAAATTCAATGTAACAGAAATATTTTCATATGCATTGTAAAAAAAAAATTATATTGGTCCTTAAGACATTACAATGAATTGCATTCTAACTTGTTAATGTGAAAATTAAATGTATGTTTTCACAAAGCATGTTCTCTTGAATTCCCTTTATGATTGCAGGTAGATAAATAAACGCTGAAAACATCAATTGATTTCTACACTTGTTTCGAAGCCAATATGTATAAAATACTCAATAGCAATCCTAGATAATGTTATCTGCCAAATTTATGAGTAAATATTTTTTCCAGAATTACTAATTTGTTGCGCGTGATCTCTTGCGCCGCAGTTAAATGCACGAGGTTCCGGTGTCAGAGATTGTGCCTTAGAAGTTCGTAACACTGGAAACAATTTTATTTAAACCATTGGCTAAAACTATTTTCTAGGATTGCTATTGTTTATTTTTCGCAAATTGGCTTTAAGAAACCTACAGTTATAGATTAATGCTTTTAGCATTGAATTATGTACCACGCCCTCTTTAGGTAATTATTTTTGTCAAGTTATTGTTGTTTGTTAGGTATTGGAAATGAAGTATGATATGTTGGACTGCATATAGTTGTCTCAGATGTTAGTAGGCTGCCAGTAGAGCTGGTGATGTTCAGTGAAAAGAATATGCAACATTATGTTTCAATGCCTAATGTGCACATCTGCAGCTCTGCTTCATGGCCAGTGATTGGCTGTTTTAACTCTCAACGCCGTGGAGTTATACCTGCCAATCACAGACGTATAGTGACACAGTAGCCTTATTCTCATTGGCACAGTCAAATGAGCCACACCTCTGCACAAATACACTCTGCCAATAGACACGAAGCAGAGGTGCAGATGTGAACAAGCATTATGCACTGATACAAAATGTTGCAAAATTCTTTTCACCAAAAATCACGAACTCTAGCTGCCAGCTAGCCACATATGAAGTGTACAAGCCTACATGTGGAGTTATGTGTCGGCAGGTTTTGAGAACTCTTCGCTCAAGATGAGCTTTTCCCTGTCTTCGCTGCAGCCCTCTAGCGATGGTCTAGAGGGTCCTGAGCACGCGAAGGTGGAGCGTCCTTACAACAGTCTCACCAAGAAACCCAGGTGAGCTCTCTACTCGGTGCATGCAGTCACGGTGTAACAGCCTGAACGTAGGAACTGTACCGGTGCTCGCCTGGATAATGTATAATATCAGCAAGTAGTATGTCGCAGCCCCACAACTAAAACAAGCAAAAGTCATTTAGTCACAATGTTTGTGGAGTAAATTATAAACATTTGAGTGAGTGAGAGATTTTGGTCAGCACTCAACATCTATGTATTTAGCGCTGGTGAAGGGTAACATGAGGTGAGTATGGAGTAGCATCGGAATGAAGGAGCGGGAGAATCAGGAGTTCCCCAAAAAACCAGCCGACCAGCGGGATCGTCTGGCATGATTCCCACATCCGAAAATCCAGGGATGGACTCTGCCGAGAATTGAACCCGGATCGCCTTGGTGGGAGGCAACTAATCTGACCATTCGGCCACTGTGGCAGCTACAAACTTTGAAACATATTGAATAAAATAAGAACCCTTGTAGAAGTAAATGTACATTTGAGCATCATAATCACGGATAAACAGTCACGTGTCCTGGAAATTGGCAGTTTTTTTACCCATCCAGGGTGAAATGTACAGTGTTCGTAAACATAAGGTTGCTGTACATTGAGTAACTTTGTATAATTTTGAGGTAACATTGGACTGAACATTTTCTTTCATATATTGGCTAGTTAGCCGTCAATCACTTGGAAAACTTCATAGGTAACAAATTTTTTCTAACATTCACAACAGTATTCATGAAATGTTTGATCCTTAATTTTAAATTTTACTATGTTGGTGGTACAAAGTTGCCTTGCCCATCATACAGTTAAACCCACAAATCTGTACTTGTACTAATTTACTTCTAGCCAGGTACCATATGAATGATGTTCTTTGCTGGGAATTATGTAAGGAATAGAACGTGGTTGCTTCGTTAACTCCTCGTGAAACATTCTGTTTATTGTGTTTAGAGATGGGATTTATTCTTCATGTTTTTGAGCATTGAGTTCAACAACCTGTTGGCTGCGTGGACACGCCCAGGGTTTTTGCTTAAGGAGGGCACAACGTCTAATAAATAACAGTTTCTGCAAACTACAGGCAGGTGGATCTCTACAGATACAGTAATTTCATAAACATGTGGACATAATTTGCTTGCGTATCCTCAACACACATGCACTCGTAGTTTACACCCAAGTTAATATAACATATTAAAAACTTTGTTCCCTCTCCCACCCTCTCCAACTTTCCCCTTGGTGTGCCCATGGTTGGCTGCCCTGCTAGGTTGTGTCCTGGACACTACAGTTGTTAGTTGTAACTCAGTGTGCTGTACTCTCATTCGTCCCATGTCACATCAGTTCATATACAGTATATATTCAGCTCGTTATGGTTGGTGAGCATCCTCATTGTATGCTAGAGACATTCTGTGTAGTACAGGAGCTATGACAGCAGTGGTCGTAGCAGCGTTTGATCAGGAAATGCCTTTTATCTCCAGGACAAACACTTAGCCTTATTTAGCAAGAAATATACCTGTACGTATTTAGTTCTGTAAAGTATAGGCTACATACTCACTCACCGCTGATAACGTCCACTTCTGCATGACCTAAGAATTGATGTTATTAAGCTAATGTTCCATAGTTACTTCATACTGAATTGTAATGTACGTAATGGTAAACACCAGTGTGTGCTGGATACAAAATAATTGTGAAAGTAAGGCACAGTAGTTTCATGAGAACATGGGCGTACCCAGGGGGTAGTTTAGGGGGTTCAAACCCCCTCCACAATGTCAGTTTCCTTATCTAGTTATATTTCACATTACAAAAGGTACAATATACTACAAAAACAACCACATTGTTAGTGGAATACGTTAATAATACATATAAAGACGTCAAACACAGACGACAATGAAACATTTATGCAAGTTGAGAGTTCAAAACCCCTCCGAAAACTATTCCTAGGTACGTCCATGCATGAGAGTGTGTTGCTGTGCAGCTAGGCATGTCGCTGTCTTACAAGAACTTACAAAAGATAGTACACATTATTCATTAGTTATTTTTTTAATACATAATTTTTTATGTCCCTGTTTTATTTATTTTACTGTAGTCTAGTTGTAACAAGTGCCAAGCACAACTAAAGAAATTAATGTTGTGCAGAATTTAAAAGATGTTGATTCATTGTTTCATGTGAGGTTTAGTTCTTTGTTAGTTGCTAGTTTGTTGTATTACTAACTTATCTGATAACAAGTTTTGGTTTTGTATTGTGTTTTATTTGTAGGAGTAGGTTAAGTTTTGCCTAGTGTATAAGTTGCCCCTTTTTTTTAACCCCCTAGTAACAATTGAAAATGAAAACCATTTCTGTCAATATTATAACAGCAATATTGATACTCATTTAATTTTCCAGGGAGGGGGGGGGGAGGGAGATTAAACATCTCTTTTTATGGGTGCAACGCAAAATTTGCACCTGCGTTACATATGGTTGTGCTGCATTGGAATTATATACTCACCTAATGCCATAGCAGACCCGTTTAACTTGCTCTGCACTGGCGTTGCGCTGCGTCGGTGGAAATAGCAGGTGGCTATATTTAGTCGGCCGCCTGAACTGCAGCTAGTTCCTTTTTTTAGTTGCTTTCTTAGTTTCATTGGTTGTTTCCCCATGTAATTTTTCCTATTTTGGTTTATGATAACTTGTACTGCTTGCCTGTTCACTCCTGGTACTGCATGCTAATTGTCTGTACAGTATTATTACAAATAATCTTTCAGTTTGGAAACGCATTTAAATACGTTAATGTGGTATCAGCGAAAAGGAAAACACAAATTTTTTTTCTTTGAATGATTTTTGCAATGGAGGTGTTCGAAAAACTGAAGTTGTTTTGTTGGATTTTGTTAGCTAATGCACCTGAGTCATAGTAAACCTACACTTAAATAATTGGACTAAGCACAAGACATTGAGCTACAAAAATGAAGAAATGAACCAAAGAAAACAAAAATGGCTGTTATCAACAAACAAACTAGTACATAATTCTGAAACAGGAATATAATCAGTATGTAATAGAAACCACAGAATAGAAAAGAAAGTTAAGTCATTGTCTGTTTAGACGTTCCTTTTTCTTTTCCATTTTGTACAACCAACTATATTCCCATTTCTGAATTACTTGTATGTTTGTTGACTAACTGTATTATTGGCTAATCTAGTTCTTTATCTTACCTTCTTGTGCTTAATGTTTTTATTTAACTGTGGGTTTTCTGTGGCGCAGCTACATTCGCTAGCAGTGATGCATATCCAGTAAAACACACCTCAGGTTGTCATGTCTCTTTGTTCACATCACATGTGCTGTCAGAACACTCAAGTCGCGCAGTATACGTAGTCTGCAGTCCAACTCCTGCCACATCACGATATACTAATGCAATGACTCTTGGAACGTGGAAAGTTTGCATAAAATCTTCCATACAGTTGGTTTCAATTTTGGATTTCTGTAGACTTCTCACAACTCTCTCTTACACTCCACAATTATCTTACTTTCTGATGGACAGCCAGTTGGCTTTCACTTACTGATGCATCCCCGTGCTTCATCAATTCTAGGTCCATTATGTACATCTTAGCCAAATTTCCTTTGAAAGTTTCATTGCATAGTGAAAACTGAAAACTCTCTTACTGATGTGAAAATCCATCACACAAATTCCTTCATATCTTTGGGAGCAGCCAATTTTTCTCCTATCACTCTAGCTGTGAAATAAATTATGTGATGGCTGTGCCAACCAAAAAAATTGTTAGTTTATTTTCTAATATCACTTTCATGTATCAGAATGTTATAAAATGTACGTTATTAGATTTAACGAAGTAGACATGTTGGATCCCACCACTGTACTGTATTGTCTGAGCTTACTGGTAACTATGATGGATTGAAGAAGAACTATTGAAGTAGCTACGGCCAATAAGAACTGCCGCTCCTGCAGTGTGTGTGAAGCAGTACATATATGTATGTATATGTGTTGTAGGCGGGAGAGCGAGAAGGAGGCATGGCGGCGGTCATGGGGCAGCAGAGACGACAATCGCGATGACTTCTGGGCGGCTCTGCAGTCCAACTACAACTACCTCATGGATAACCAGCTTATTGACACGTGCAAGGTGATGACATATCTTTTACTTATGAGCCAGATACATTACCACTGATGGCAGAGTTATGGAAACACTCACGGTGGTTCACTTTATTGTACCTGGCATGGCTAGTGTATCTTCAGTGTCAGGAATACACATCGTCATTTGAAGACTCGTGAAATGCAACATTAATGTTGGGCCAATCTAAGTCATAGTGTTTGCTAAAATGGTATGTACATACAAGACTACGAAGTCAGTAGGCTTTCAGATTGCTAATATGTCATGAATTTTTCTGTTACTTCTGACTCTGTCCTGTGTAAGGCATCTCTGATGGCTTTTAGTTTTTTGGCACAATGCAGTGGTACAAATTAAACTATTTCAAAATGATCTAGGGATTATTTACTGTTTGCGACTGATGGGAAGAGCCTAGACACGGGTAAGGAGTGGTAGGGGTGGTGGCGGTCGGGTTCCGTGAAAACATTGGGGTAGGGCTTGTCGCCTGAGCAGTGTAAAGTCATGCGCGCAAACATCTGTCCTCTTCTTTACACGTCAAAGTTTATTCAAAACGTACGGTGCGTTCATATCACACTAGAATGTAAATGTTTGTCTAGGCTAGTGCATCTAAATTGTTTTCCATTTATAATTAAAATCACTTAGTGTCTTTGTGGGTAACTTTTATCAATTGCCAACTGTAAACAGTAATATTTATTTCATCAATAATATCTAGCGAAACCAAAATTGAAAAGTGATACACAGTGAAAGATGTGAAATCGTAGGTACGGTTATTAAGAAGTGTGACAAAGAACCAAAGAAGGTAGCTTAGCATTTTCTTTGAGTCAAGCAACATGTCATCTCACTGTTTTGTATGTGTAAGCCAAGCAATGGTGAAACGAATAAGCAACGTAAATAAAGTACGAAATGCAACACATACTAATAGTTCATTTTCTAAATCGGGTAAAATAAATGCGGTGCTTGGCAGAAATACATTACCACGATATTGTGGACGATTTCGATGGCTTTTATGTCCACGAGAAGAAAGTTGCAGTAGTGCAGAAATTTAGGATTCCATAAATCTCTATTTGGCGGTGCTAGGAAACGTCATCATATTCGTCGAGTACAGAAAATGTTTTCGCTTTGCGTAGTAATGCACGTTCCCTTGTGTCCCTGACCCTCGTGACGTCACTGTGCCTCTTCCCGGCCTCATTCCTGGCAGGGCTCTTCCTATCAGTCGCACACAGTAGTTACAACTGTTCAATAAAGTTACGAATCATGATTTAATCAGTACATGTGACATTTTTCTGACATAAACAGAAAGTTGTGTGGCACTGGTCACTGTAAACTAGGCAAAATCTAAATTAGTTTGTTAATGTGTAGTTAGTTTAGTGATACAGGGGCATGTGGAAACCTATTTCTGCTCAACTTAATAAACAAGAGAGTATTCATTACCAGCATTGCCAAATTAACACAACTTAGCTTCTCCATTCTGGGAAGTGAAATGATACAACCCGGCCAAGGAATGCACTATATTATGTTTATAGTACATTCATGGGAATTGAATAAATATTACAATTTGTCACACCAAGGTTATTACAACGCAATTAATATGCCAACTGACGGAGGTGTAAGGTAGTAAAATTTGCAGCTTTACATTACAGTGTGCAAATGCATTCAGACAGTGAATGATAATACAGCAACAGTTTCTCGGTGATGGGAGCTCAGAAGTCTTTTAACTGTTCTGTACATTGTTACTAGCACTCAACATGTTAAGTTCAACATCGATCTCGCTTCAAATACAGTACTCTAATACGTGTTCGCAAGTAGCTTGTAATTATTACTTCTATCCAGTATTCGAATTTAATGTATCTGGACATACCTCACAACCCTCCATTGACTGAATGGCCGTTCACAAACTATACAACCAAGGCAAAATGTTAACTGACAAAGGAATGGTTATCGTTGCGCCAAGGAGCAGATACTATATACAGTAGTCCGGTCATGGCGCCATTAGTGCATACGTCTCATCCATCAGGTTTAACCGCGACAGCACAGCCACGTCAAAGTTATTCTCAGGGAAGGTGTAAACACTGTTCTAAAATCCTCAACAACCATGCCAAAATATTATATAATATAAATACTGCTCCCTCCAACAGAAATGTCCCACACATTGTACAGCACCACCCATAGAAATCACTGACGCACTACCGATTCGTAGTGAGCACGTCAGCAGTTTTACAAACTTCCCACCCAAGTTATGTTGTGGTCTTTGTGTAAACTTCCATGTATGACTAACCTGAATTGTGATATTTAAAAACTGTTTAGTGTTCAGTTGTCCCAGTGTCTGCTCGCATTGTCTACGCAGTTGTGTAGGGAAGGTGAATGTTTTGTATGACTGCTAATTGGTGGAATTGTTCGTGCAGCACGTCTGCCCAGATAGCCAGACCATTGAGACTGTGAAATTACTTTCTGGCAGTTTTCCAGTTCACATACTATATAACACAACTTTTAAGTTCTCATAGCTGAATTTATATTTACGTAAATTTTTTTTTCATATAATCCATTATTATTTTAACATCTAACAAGGACAGTGAACTCACCATTTTTAATTGTTTTCAGCCATGTGGAAGTAAATTTTTTGGTGTTATGCAGAATGAGACCATCCCATGGTTGATGAAATACAACTTGAGATAACACATTTTTTTGTTTTGTGAGTTAATATATTCTTATTTTCAAATATCCTACCTCTGTTTCATATTGTTTGCATAACTACTGAATATTTTAATGACATGTATAATAATTTAGTAGTTTGCATGTTTCCATGTTTTTCCTTTTGTGGCTTGAATGGTTTCTATTCAATTGAGTTATAATTATTTTATGGAACATTATTATTTATATTGTGAGATCTCATCTTCTGTGTTGTAGCTGTGTCACTGTCATTTATCTTTGCAATGTTTCGAAAGATATTGTAGCCTCTATATTGAGGGTGAAGTAGTAGCAGCATTAACTAGCCTACATCTCTAGATAGAGGCAGCGAGAGCCAGCAAATCTTGTAATAGTTATTTGTGTCAATACCATTTTCAATATTCTGCATCAAAATGTTCATGCATAAAAATAATTTCAACAACACTCATTTTCTCAGTTTTCATCATCAAGGAAATTAATTTGAATATTAATGAAAGTCATAAAGTGGGTATACATGTGCATAGCGTATTTAATTGTTCCACAGGTCCTGTTGAGAATTTTGTTGTGGGAGAGAATGAATTACAGTGGAACCCCTGAATTACACTTCTCAAGTGACCAGTAAAAAGTGGTGTAAAATGCAGGAAAGTGTAATCTGAGGGAAGGTTATAATGTAAAATCATTAAATGGGACCAAATACAAACAGTGTAAATGGCAGGAATGTGTAGAATCAGGGGGTGTGATTCAGGAGTTCCACTGTAATGCTTATTATCCAGGGAAACTTCTTAAAAGGGTTAAATTATACATGTTTATGTAGACATGGTGTAAATTTATGTAACTGATTAAGCAGTAATCTTGTAAAGATGGTTTTACTTTACCTAAGCAGACATCACTCCCAGACAGTGGCGGCCGGTCAATGTTTTGAGCTCGGTGTGCTCTGAATACAATGTCCTTCACCCCCTCCCCCGCTAAATCGCTATACTTTCTTTCCCTGCTAATAATCATATTTTAACTCAAAGGTATAGAACTTTTGCTTTACATGTATTGAGAAATTGCATTGCGTTTCATGGTAAGCAGTAATGTAGCCAATAAAGTGTGTTGTAAAAAACTTTCAACTTAAAGATGTTATCTACAATGTATAGGTACTCATTAAATACGCAAGCAATGAATACCACTAACGGCAAGTTAATATCCTACAATCTCAGTTTCTGTACATTTGTTCTTACTGCGTTCCTTCACGATCAGTGTGAACAAGACTCGTAGATAAAATGCCAACAATATCGCCTGTGAGAAGTCTTAAGACTACATTAGAGTTCGGCTTGTCTAATGCAGGCGCAGTTTTATAACACACGCGAAGTAGGCCTACGCATATCTTTAGCCCCGCATCGGCATAGCATTTTGATACGATTAAATAACTATTCCGAACACTATAAGTAAATAACTCCTTCAATTATGAAAACTAGTCATTTCATGTGCTTGTCCGCTCGAAAATCAACACATACCTTGCGCAGCTCGTTTTATTATCAGCTAGGCCTTAGGCCTGCAGTATTTATGATTACAATTACAAAACACGTAAATAAATGTGTGCAGTTCATACCACGTCACATTCGGAAAACAAACTTGCCACTAATAAACCACGGACACAAACCTTAAAATAATTTTCCACTTACCGTCAAGCAATACAGAATTTTCACAAAAATGAATCATTATTGTAAAATTCGACTTACCAAATTATCCCATCATAAAGCGTCGGTAATGTAGCCATTGTGCCAAAGACTAATAACATAGATTCTGCGGCAGTTCGTTATTTATGCACAGTATCACGTCACTGACGCCCACAACTTAAAATAATAATACATAGTAACGTACTATTCATAAATGTTATTCTAAGTGAGCTACATATCCATGAGACACCGAAAATTACTTTGTTTACAAGTCTGCAATGTACAAACACGTGCGCGACGCGAGCGGCCATCATTTTCAAACGTGCTGACGTAACTGTCGCGCGCTTGCGCAGTAGATAGCAGGGCTACTCTGCTCATTGCACGGAGCAGGTGTTGATAAAGGCGAGGTTCCCGCATCTCTCTACGCCTCTGGCTAGGACAGGGGGTAGGAAAGGGGAGTGACAACCGTGCGCTAGTCCGCGGGAGCACCGAGCCAGGTTTACACCATAGAAAAGGGCGACTTACACGAGCGAAATTACTTGAGAAAATTCCGTCCGCCTATAAAATTTAGCGCAAAGCAGTCAGTCTCTTATAAAGAAAGGTTAGAAGCATAAATTGTGTCACATTACCTGAAATTTAATAAAATTAAGTTTACAATAACTTTGTAAAATTTTACTCAGTGCTACAGCACGAGAGCACGGCCTTACGCACCGCCACTGCTCCCAGATGTTGATCAATTCTGCACATCACTCTGTGGCATGGGCATGTAGTCACTTCTAGTCGGGCAACTCTCTGGAAGCTATAACAAGTCAGATTACTTTATGTATTCTCATCTCAGTGATCTAGGTTAAGTTTGACTGCAGGACATTAAGTTTAAAGTTGTGATCTTCAAATGATTCTTGCAACGATAGGTTATGCCAAACTGAATTATTATGGAATATAATAACACAATATAGGCCATTCGGAATAAAGTGAACAGTAAAGATTTAACCTTTGAAAAAAATCACTAGCCGTTACTGCATATAAGCCAACATTAACAACAGTTACATTATTGTTTGTATGGTTGGTAGCGAATAACTGCATGTAGTCCCGTGTATTTTCTTATTTGATTACAGCATTAGTGAAACAACATCAATTGCAAACGACCTCTCTGTATTTAATATACTTTAATATATTTATTTAAGTTCTTACTGACATACCTACTGATTGTATAGTTTTAATTAATTAGCGGCAGCACAATGCGACGCATCCGAGTCGATTATCGTTGGCACACGCCGCTATTGCTTCGCGCCGCAGAGATAGTTTGAAA
>PNEQ01112880.1:0-17584 GCA_003012365.1 Medauroidea extradentata
TTGCACTGATTAGAGCAAATTTCATCCGCAGGTGCAACATTTGCATTGAACGTCAAGGTCGTCACATTGAAAACTTTTTGTGAAACATTTGACATGAGATCACTCCAAATATTGTTATTTTGTTTGTTCTGCACTAGTTACAAGCTCTACGTTACGAAACCTTTGTCTGCAGTATTTTGTTTACTACTGTGCAACTGTATTGTTTCTTTATGTTTACTACTGTGAAACTGTTATTTTTCTTTACTCTCATAAGCTTCGGTGCGAAACTTCTTTCTTGAAACACCTTGTTCGTAAACACAAACAATTGTTGCTCGTGTAGCTATGTTGGTTTTTGAAACGAGTTACTTTGGTGGTAAGTGTGTTGTTTGACTTGGCTGTGAATGTGTTAGTAACATACCATCAAACGTGTTACGTATTGACATACTTATTCGCAGAAACGTATTATGTTGTGGAAAATGTCGAACTCATTTCTCTTTACGTGTACAGAGCCTACCTATGAATCATTTTCTTACGACTAGCACGTTTTAAAACCAAACAATGTTTAATGTTTTGTAACAGTGGATAACAAAAGAATGGAAACAGAAAACGTCTTTCAATCTAATTTGAGTTCGAACTACAACATACCTACCAGTTTTGAAGCTAATTGACTTTTTTATTCAAACAAACAATTCTTAATAACGAAAACAATGTATTGAGACAATAAACTTCACAAACCTCTTACATAATAAGGCTAAATAGAATTTTGTTTCCTCAACACAAAATACATTGTCCACATTAACATTTTTAAGTCATGCAGTCTCCTCTACCTCAAAACCTCCTTTCTTTTTTTTATTTAACGAATACACAACAATGCAGCTATGGCGATTATGAGGAAGAGGTTTCATTTTCTCGTTGTATTATTTTTATAGGAGAAGTAAACAAGGTAGCTTTTGAACACTTACATTAAACCTGTGTGTTTAACAGATTATTATTTCTGAGGCTGATTTTAAACATAGCCAGCCAGTAATACTAAATTCACAACAAGGTGTCTTGTTCGTTATTCGAACCGAGGTCTGCGGACCAGGAGTGGACCACTTTCACCAGGCCACGAACAGTAGTTAAAGCTTCGGCTGTCTGCAGTGACTTCACACTTGGTTCGCCTTTCCCTAATTACACCAGCTATGAACACAGTAGATATCGACGATCTGGCAACAACGCTTCCCGCGGCACGAGTCAGAGTTCGCGCGCTCACGTCTTATTGGCTACAGTATTTAGGCTGTAGTTTGAAAACGGTGCATCGGAGACCAAAGGTTCCTATATTTTTCTGAATCTGCGTAGTGCCCCCGACCCGTGGTTACAGTTTGTCAGTAACCTTTAGAAACATCCTGTATATACAATATGTACATCTACACATTTACAAGACCGCACTGGCTGGACGCATGCAAACAGTTCTGTTCGGCGTACCGGGAGAGACTGCCTTCTCCTGGTTGAGGTACGGTCTCGCTGGGTGACCCCAGTAATCCCTTGTCCTACCTGGACAATGGAATATGCCTGGGGGTGGCAAGCTGTTAGCGGTCGTCTGGACGGTCAGGGATGTACAGCGCCCCTGGCTCAGTGGTCTATGTTTGTGACTGCTGGTGGAGGGATCCCGGGTTTAAGTTCCTTCCAGAACGTGGAATGTTTCAGTTCGACAACTTTCCTTCCTAGGCCAGTACTGGGTGTTGTATTGTCCGTTCATCTCTTATACTGCGGAAGACAATGATGAACCTCGCCTAGATTACATCAAGGCTGTTATAGTTTTCATCATCCGGTGTCCCCTCAAATTAATTAAAATGCCACATCGACGATAAATACACATGTACGTATATATATATATATATATATATATATATATATATATATATATATATATATATATATATATATATATATATATATTAAATATTTAACATTTGGTTGGTTGAGTAAAAATTTAGGATTACGGAAATCCGAGAACAGCTTTAAAAAATTGTACGCAGTGCACACGTCATCCAGGTGTACTAAAACATCTGTGAAGATGTAGTTAAGTTGAAAAATAACTTTTAAGTTGTGATGTAGTTATCAACTATCACTAGAGATGATGGTTTTATCGCGGGGAAATTTGACTCTTTGCTGGGTTTCAAGGCACGTTCAGTTTACCAGAAGATGTCTGGCTTTCGCTTTTGTGTGGAGCTGTTACCTTATTTGACTGAGCCAATAAGAAAACCAATATTGTGATATTTTATGACTGTAATTGGTCTTCAGACAGCAACAACTATATCACCGGATCATAAACGTCGCAAGAACCTACAGTGTTTTCAAGGGTATGTTAGTACAAAACATTTTCGCGATATACCATCATCTCTATCACTTGTAATGGTAAGTTATGAATCAACACAGTTCACTTTTGTGAGCCGAGTTAGAACTGCTATTACATCGTCATTTAATTACATCTTGCTAATAATGAAAACAAGTTTTCTAATATTTAGTTTCGCATTTCTTCTACATGACGAAATTATTTTTGTCATTACTTAACGTGCATCAACAGTTACCACGGGGTATTCTTAGCCCATTACAGGTCAGACGACTTCTGTTTGCAGTAACAGTCCGTGGGAATGAGGGTAATTTTATTTCTCAGATTCTTGAAACTTTTTTTCCACTACACTTGCGTTATCACGTCGTGCTAAATATTGCTAGTGTGTTTGAATGTGTCTAGCAGAATTACATGTGTTGGTTAAGTGCAAGCGCGGATCCAGAGGGGGCCATGGTAGAATTCCCCCCCTCCCCCCCGTCCACACATACTCACACTGGGCCATGAGAAAATTCGAGAAATTGTTCAGAGTACGATCTGTTTTTCGCAAAAGATAGTTGCAATATCTAAAACCAAAAACTGCATAGCTACCTATCTGCTGACAGGGATATCACTGTTTATAGTAGAAATTAGTGCGACCTGGCACCAATGAATTGTGGTCAGAACGTAGGACCACAGAGCGACTCCACCTGACAGCACAAGCATCCATCAGAAGCAGACATTATTCCGTCATCGCCTCTTTAGCATTGAGAGTTCTGCTGAGCAATCGAATGTATTAATTGTGTTCTCAGGGACGTACCCAGGGATGAGGGGTTGTGGCCGTTAAAAATTCAATGGTTAGTAACGAAAACTGCTAAAATTGCACTGTTTTGCACCTTTAAATCCTAATTTTTCCTGGGGAGCACCCCCTGACCCCTAGCCTATCACTTTAAAGGGGCGGTCGGTGTTTCTTTAGAATATTCACGTGCTAAATTCCAAAAATCTGCTACGCCGCTGGTGTTACGGTCAACATTACGAGTGATTCTTGTGAAAAAAACTTCTAGTTTCAGCAGCTACAGCGAGAATAATAGCGAGTGTTCCTTCTCAAGTTAAAAATTACATAAACGGATATTTTCACATCTATTTTTAGGTACGAAACTTACTGGAAATAATGCAGTATAGACGAGCACTTTACTTAACCTGTAATGGCACTGCAATGATTAACTGGTGAATGTCAACGTCCAACTCAGCCACGTTACCCAGCCAGAAAGACTGCACAAATGCACTGAATTTAAAAAAAAAGTAACAAAACTGGGCCAAGTGGCAAGGGCCAGGGGTATGAATAGTACTTAAAGGTGCATACTGTAGATACTTGATTAAATGGAAGTTTCTATATCAAATGATTCACATTTCATTGATAAAAGTAAAAGTTTATTATAAAACCGGGCAGTATCATCTCCAAGTATCCTGAAGTGAAAATAAAATAAAATCAATTCTTTGGGCACTAAATTACATTATATTGACTATTATTTCATTTTAAGAAACAGTTTGAGCCTACACACTTTGAATATCTAAAGTAATCTTAACATTTAACTTTGCTGAGATAAGAATAACAGGCTTTATTTCCAACCAATTAAATTATTCTTACACCTACGCGTATTCATAAAAACAACTTCTGTGCAACATGCAAGCGACTAAAGCTCGAAAGACAATGTCATACCGGTGCAGAAATAATAACTGTAAATATGGCAGAGAAAAGTTCAATTGTGTCAGTTGCTAATTGTTTGGGCTTAAAAATTAACTTAAATATTAATGTCGACCTAGTTAATGGCAACAGTACATTTACTAAGCCATGTAAAACATTTTGTAATTGGTTGAGTTGAAAATTGGGATCTTTATTAGCAAACAATTCCTATCACAAAATTAACAATTGTAAACAATTTTGGTAGCAAAGATAATTTGCCTATGTGATGAAACAAAACATATTTTATTTTAGAAACCACCTTTCTAAAATCATTTGGTAAAACTAATTATACCTAAATAAATATTACAACAGCTGTATATTCAACGTTTAGGTCCAAAAACTTTTTTTGCATCCTTTCTCATCGGCATCCTGACAGGACAAGTCCAAACATACAATATTACAAAAAATTTCATAACATAAAAATATGAATCACATAATTACAAAAAAAAATATCTTTAAAATATACATACATCGTCAATGAGAAGTAAACATAAACCATATGATTACATAATATGACATAAGTAACATTATATAAAAATTTATATACGTTTAAAGAATTCATTTACAGAAAATGGAACATTAGATGTAACGAATTCTTTAAAATGGATTTTAAAAATATTAAGTGCATTTGTTTCATAATTGTACCTTAATGTAGTGGGTAAAGCATTAAGTAGTTTTTGCCCATATAATAGGTATTCAATTCATATTTCTTGGTTGAGTGGAAGTTAACGTGAATTTTACTGATAGTTCTTGTACTACATTGATGTGTCTCTCCATTGAATTCAAACTGAACATTATATATAACAAACAAAATAATGGAGTATGCAAACAAACCAGTACATTTAAATAAATTATATTTCTCAAATATAGATCTACATGAATCAGTACTTTTTAATACATATTTTACACGTATTATTCTTTTTTGTTGTTTAAAAATTTTTTATACTCAAGTAGAATTGTCCCAAAAAATGATACCATACTTCAAAATCAAATATACATTAGCATAATATAAATCTATAACAGTATGCTATGAGGAGACAGCTTTAATATTATTAATGGCACAGCACTTAATTTAAGACTAAGGGTCGTATCTATAAACGGCATTCGAATGACAACCAACTTCTATCCCCATAGAGAAAGCATTGGTGAGTAGTTGGTTGTCATTCGAAAGAGGTCTGTAGTTTCGGCGCTAAGTCTTGTAATATGGTCATTCCAACATAAATTAGTATAAAGTGTTATTCCAACAAGCTTGGCTGTTTTGACTGTATGGATAACATTGGATCCAACTTTAAATTCCTTATTTAAAAAAAACTATATTGTTTTAAATGAAAAATTTAATACTGAAGATTTTTGAACATTTAAAATTAGTTTATTACTACTAAACCAAGCCTGTAATTCATTTAAAACTTTAGCAATTTTGCTAGACAATTGTTGTTGATCACGAACCGTGACTAATACAGATGTATCATCCACAAACATTACAGTTTGACCAGTACTTAAGAAAGGTGGAAAATCATTAATAAATATTAAAAATAACAGAGATCCAAGTACTGATCCATGTGTATCACACCCATTTTCATTTCAGCTTGTTCAGATTTAAAAGAGATTGCTTCATTGTCATACCACGAATTTATATAAATAATTAGGATACGATTGGATAAGTATGGCTTTAACAGAGTTAGCATTGTACCTACAACTCCATATCATTCAAGTTTATCGGATAGAATAGTGTGGTTAACACAGTCAAAGGCCTTAGTTAGATCTACCAATATACAAGAAACACAAATTTTACCATCCAGATAATCATACACATTATTTAAAATGCCGTAAACAACTTGCTCAGTAGACTTACCTTTAGTCACCAATTTGTACTAAAAAATCAACATCCCGTACCCTCCACGACTTCCTCGGCATCCCATAAAAAGTATACTAATGCCCCCCCCCCCCCAACTCGTGAAAAAGGGTCTGTATTCGCCATTGGTTACATGTTAGTGCAAAATAAGGTGCAAATAACAAAACATTTAAAGATGATGACGTTTAGCCTGAGAATATCATATTGACGCATGTTTATTGCTATGAATAAGCAAATTATTATGAAATATAGCCGCAATATTCGCTAGGTTTTTTTTCCGACTCTCCCACCTCCTCATTCCGGTGCTGCTCCAGACTAACCACATATCACCTCTACCAACGCTAAAGACCTAGCTGTTACGAACTGACCAGAATATCTTTACTCACTAAAGTTATGATTTTCACTATCGTGGTTACACTTAAATGTTGTGTGAAATCTGGTATTTAAATATCATTTACAGATATTTTAAACATCTGATTCACAAAATAAGAGGTATAAAAATAGTTTTTTTAAATACTGTCTTTTTTACAGCAACGACTAAGGTAAGGGTTCAGAAAAAAATTTTCCTTTTGGCTATGGCCCATTGTTTCTTTAGATGTCAGTCAAGGAGTTGAATTGTTATATAAATATAAATATGTACCAGTTATAGAGTTATTGCTTGAATACAAATAAAAACTTCTACCGTTGACATTACCTTAAAAACAAATTTTACATTTCAGTGCATACTTTTACTAATTTGACACCAATGCGTGACATACCAGTGCTGGAATATTAAGTGCTCCGAGCAAGGTGTAGCAGTTGTTACACTGTTGCCTCCGGGTTAGATTCCAGGCTCCGGCCACTCTGATTTCGGTTTTACAGCGTTTTCCGAAATGGCACCTGGCAAATTCTGTGATGTTTCCTGAAGTAAGCTCTGGCCGATACCTTCCTCTTTTACCATTGTGCAAATCTGCCAAGATATACCAACAAGCAAAAAAACTCGATACATGCAGCAATAATCAGTGATTCATCTCAAAATATATTACGGGTCGGTTGGCCATGAAGTTAACACTCAGTTACATCATGATAACTTTGTGTCTAGTCAGCGTATAAATTCGTACCTGTGCTCACATTGAATTTTAAAATTTGTTAGTTGTCATTACTTCATAACCACACATGGTTTACAACCTAATTCTAATAATATTATTATATTCCTTACAATGAATTTACAAATAACTTACACTTAAAAGAACAGATTTGTCGATCTTAAAAATTTTTGTTTCTGACAGCAAAAGGATACCACATGATGATAGTAATGCATTGCGCATGTATATGAGAATGTGTATTCACGTGTTCTGCGGGAACACATATTGCATTAAAATTGGATTGTTGTTTTGCATATACCTTAAACATGATTCAGAAATTGAGTTTTCAAAGTCAATATTTTAGTATTATCAAGATTCTTTTAATATTTCAACACCAATGTACTGAATTTAATGACTTGTTTCACGTTCAACATAGATTTTTTTTATTGTTAACATTTTAGGGATATTTATAAATGTTATCGAAAAATTTATATTATTTTTATACAGAAAATTGATATCGCAAAGTTGATGTTATCGATTTAGCAAAACGTATTAAAGATATCGATATACCAAAATATCGATGTTACCGATATACCGAACAAATATTTTTATCGGTATTCCGAACAATATCGATATCGAGATTCCGAATAATATCGATATCGAGATTCCGAATAGTATCGATATAGTTATTCTGAATAATATCGATATTGTTATTCCGTATAATATCGATATTGTTATTCCGAATGATATCGATACACCCAACTATCGTTGTTTTTTTTTTCGATATACCGAAAATACCGAATACACATTTGAATTTATTAATGATATGAAAAATTATGATATCGAACAGCCCTCCCCCACCATCTCCATTTACCCTTCACCCATCTGGCTGCCCTTTTTGCACCTTCTCCAGTTCCTTCACCTCCACCTCAACATGGGGGTCCCACTCAGCTGCAGCGTACTCAAGAACAGGCCGGACTATGGTGTTGTAGGCCTTCTCCTTCACCTTAATATCCCACCCATCATTCCTAGAACTTTCCTACCCTTTGCGACCACTCTCTGAACTTGTCTTTTCCACCCATGATTTTCATGACTACTCCTAGGTACTTATGCTCGGATGCCTCACCTATTTCCTGCCCCGCCCAACTGTAGACTTC
This sequence comes from Medauroidea extradentata, assembly GCA_003012365.1. Taxonomy (NCBI): domain Eukaryota; kingdom Metazoa; phylum Arthropoda; class Insecta; order Phasmatodea; family Phasmatidae; genus Medauroidea; species Medauroidea extradentata. The sequence goes on from PNEQ01112880.1 coordinate 8,105, forward strand.
CCTACTCTTTAGCCTTTTTCCTGTAAACCGCACGAGTTTAGTTTTTCTAACATTTATCTTAATTTGGTTTTCAAGTGTCCACAGCCCTATACGCTCAATATCTTCATGTAACTTGTTATCGCGTCCCACCACTGAATAGAGCCCACAATCATCAGTGAATAATCGTATTCTTCTGGTAACCTCCAAACCTATATCATTAACTATTATAATAAACAATATCGGACCTAGCACACTCCCCTGTGCCACCCTGAAGGGACAATTCTCTCAATTGACACAGTACACTCTACTTTCACTCTCTGAACCCTTCCCTTGAAATCTCCTATCCACCCTACCAACCTTCTTCTAATAGGTCATCCACCTTTTACATACGTTTCCCATGAGGCACCTTGTCAAATGTCTTTTCAAAGTCAATAAAACAGGCATCCACTTGCTTTCCCTCATTTTAATATTAATATAAGTAATGTGATTAAATAATTATCATGCACTTTATTGTGCCCGCGTTTAGGAGAATGTTTGGAGGGATGTTATGGATCATGTGCATACTACCCAGGTATGAGACTCGGTAGGTTCTGCTGTTTGCGTGTATGTTGGGGCGTGTGCCCCCGTAGTTTATGTGTATTTTGGGACGTGTACCCCTGAAGTATACCACCCATAAGTATAGGGGTTTATGCAGATTTGTAATTGTACTGTGGTAGGCTACTGATGTATGGGACTCAGCATTGTTCTTGTTATTGTTCAATTACGATGTGGCTAATTGTTGTGTAATTTTGTATTGTCTTTTCTGCGTCCCGTTCAACAATCTCGTCTTGGGCTGCCTTTGATGCTAGTTACAGTACGAATTACCCTGTCAATTTCCCACACTTTAAAATGTTTAGTGTACTTAACTTTGTATTTTTGGTTTGTAGTGTTTCTTGTTAGGTTGGCAATATATTGAGTTTTGTAAAATGTTTAAGGTTGTGTTGATGCTTGGTCATGCTTGTCTGATTTTGAGTTTTGAATAAATCCCTATTGGGATTGAACCCGGAACATTTGATGTTTTCCTTGAAGTTAATCTACAGTTTACCTTGAAGTTAATCCACAGTTTACCTTCTTCATGAATGGAATTTTAATGTGATTTTGTTTGCAGCTATTGCTGACCTTTATCTGTCAAACATTACTGAGTTGTTTGAGGTTATGAGTTTGATTAGTTTAGAGTAAGGCATACTTTTGCCTTAGCGCCCTCGCAAATCTATAGCGATTCGCAACCCACCTTACCTTGGTCTTTGTAATTTGTTACCGTCACCATTAGTTGAGGTGCTAGCCCCTAAATAGGGGAAGGTACAGTGGTTATGAATCTAGCTTAGGGCCCACATTGCTTATAGCAAGTCACAATTTGTTATTTCAATTTTTTTCAACAAAATCACGTGTATTACATTACGAACACACTTATAACTAAATAGCAGTGTGATTATGGCTACTTTTTTTTTTCGTTTAGTAAGCTATGTCTGCCATAACCAGAAATAATAGTGTAAATATTCATCTTATTAAAATAACAAACATCAGTTTTCTGAGAGACGTAAAAAATGTAACAAATGTAAACTCTGCGCGCTCTTTTATTACTTTACACAAGCTACGCCTCCTCCAGAACTGGTGTGATATTCGCCGCATTAAATAACAGTAATGTAGCAACACCATCTTGAATTAAACTTCGAACATTCTAGAATGACGTCAAATCACATTGAATGATACGACTTTTATTGATGTAACCATGCCTCAGTGTTATGGTGCAGCTATTTCAGGTTGAATGAAACGAATCTTTAAAGTAGGCCTACTTCTTTGTCTCAAATTTCAAAGTTACTTGCTGTCCTACTCTAGAGATTGACTGAGGGATGCGTATATTATTATTTCTGGGAGGAACTCCCCATATGCCTGAGTTAGTCACAATAGTTTAGAAAGATATTTCGTATTAGCAGCACTTGCGGCAATTAACAAGGTGAAGATTTTAATAAATTGTTTTCCTGTTTGTTTCAGGCACTGGACAAGTAAAATATGGCGTTTATATTCAATTCCCTAAATGCCGATATAGTAGTAGCAGTAATCACCTGCTTCGTTCTGACGTATCTGTATTATATGAACAAATACAAATATTGGAAAATCCGAGGCATTCATTATATGAAGCCTACAATGATTTTTGGGAACCTCAGTGGGCTCTTTTTCCAAAAGGCTAGTCTTGGCCAGTGCTTGAAGAAAGTGTACGACGAGAATCCAGACCACGCTGTCATCGGAATATATGCAGCACTTAAGCCCATTCTGGTGATCCGTGACCTCAATGTGGTGCGGAACATTTTGGTGAAAGATGCCCATGTTTTTCTGGACAGACCCATCGAAGCAAAAGGTAATGAGTCTCTGGGGACGAGAAACCTCTTCGCCCTGAAGGGCAAGAAGTGGAGGTATATGAGGGTCAAGCTCACGCCAACCTTCACATCCGGAAAGATGAAGAAGATGTTCTCTCTGATTAACGAGTGCGGCAAGGAGTTATTGCATTGTATCGACCAGGAGATGTCCAAAGGTACATTCTTCACATAATATTTTCTTTCGTGAACGTAAATGCTATACTAGATAAAGAAAATGTATTTACTTTTTTAGAAAATCCCGAACACACACATACATACAGGATATTAATCAATGACGTTTCAAACATCCTGTGATGAGATAGCTAACTCTGAGACAAGAAATTAGACATAAGACATTTGGGGTCGCGAAAGTCGCAAAACGCCTTAAAATTAGTGACCAAACGTTGATCATATGGTATCACCGATGCCACACATCGCTGCATATGTGACTCCCAGGTGTGGTGTTCGTGTTGCATCAAACCATTTAATTGTGTCCACTTAGCAGTGTACCTCCTGGACTGCGTGTGCTGATTACGCGCAGTTGATTGGGTTCCAATCTGGTGTCTTCTGCAGAGTGTTTGTGTACGTTTCCTGCACACCAGCGAAGTGTTAGTTCACGCTAATGTAAAGCAGTTCGATGTCATTTTAATTTTTTTAAATTTCTCAAAATGTTAAGTTTACACTGTCTTTCAAATAAAGTTTGTCTACAGGGATAATTTTACTGACGTGATGCTAGTACACTTGTACGTAAATATCACAACTCAAGACTGACCAGTCTGTCTCCTATTTTAACACAAACATTCAAGTGTATGTCACACTCACTACGTCGATTTGGGTTTCATTTCTAATTTTCTCATGTGGGCAATGTAGAGAACTTTACCGCTGGTCAGCGGGTATTCTCATGGTACTCCCATTTTTCTTGGCCTTGCTGTTAAGCATTGAACAAATCACTCTCCATACTACCCGTACAAATTAGCTGTATAGTTGCACAATGTTGGTCAAGCACAGAAATACATACCTACTGCCATAACTGAATATTTTATTGGCAATAGTGTTAGTCAAGCATTTTTAAGTTTAGAGAGATGACATGAAATGTGCTTTTGTAGATCTTAACTAAACAAAATGTGTTGCTTATTTAATTATATTTTAAGGAAACTCGACATCAAGACACCTCTTCATCCTACCATACAATGTAAACCAACGCAGAACGACAGTATCAGACGTAACACTTCTAGGTCCAAACACTGACAGTAAATTAATAAGTGTATTTACATCTGTACAAAATGATATCCCCCACAACTCATTTTGGTAGAAAAGTGACATATTGTTTCTTAAATAACTGATTCGATTAGATGGCTAAAGAAATATTAGGTGAAGACTCGCTGAAGATAATTTACTTTTATTATTTTCATTCTGTAGTGTTTTCTGCGATTGGAGTTTCGGGACACACCCCAAGTTGCAAACAAGTCTTGACGCTTCTGAAAATATATGCCAGAATATTGTCAAATGTTAGCAGTCCTACAACTCGTAAAAAATTAAAATTTTTTAAATATCCTCCCGTTCTGTAATGAATATATACTTAAGCTTGTGACATTTATTTTTAAAGAATAAAAAGTGTTTTTGTACCAACAATGATATCCCTAACCATAACACTAGAAACTTCACGAAACGAAGACTGAGTCCACAACACAGTCTGCAAATGACAGACATTACAAAGTTACATTCTATTTACTAATTTGCCAACATTTTAAACACACGTTAATAGCATAGCATCGAATAAAATAAATTTACAACAACATTGATTGCATTTAGTATCGATGATATAAATAAACAGGCATGTAAAATACATTTTTCTAAAGAGAAAACACTTGCAACTGCATCAGTGTATATCACGTATGTTTATAATGCACTGTAAAAAATGTTAGTAATATTATTCATCATATGTGTTGTAATGTTCCCAAACCTTGAGAGGGAAATCTGATTTCCGAATATGTGTGGAAATTTCCGCAAGGTAGTGTATTCGCCACACAAACCACTCGGAAGTATCGCTCGCGCATTATGTCAAACTGTCCTAGAGGATTGCGCCAATATGTCATGAAAAATTACATTACCAGTTGAGTAAATTTCCTTGACACGTGTTGAGTAATTTTCCCTCACTTGTAGAGGTAATTAGCTTCCATTACATGTAGAGTAAATTTACCTTAAAAATTTTTTACAGTGTGGTTATGTTTGTCAAATTAATTGCTCATTTATGACATATATATTTATAAATATGTTACATTATTTTTTTATATATCAACTAATAAAATGTGTAGGCCCTGTGTGTGCTTCTGTGTAAGTATATGTAACTTACATTAACAATATGTTAATCATCATTATTTATAGACACTTGTTAATTTTTATGTTATGCATATTACAGGTCTTTGCATTGTTCCATATGTCTACATATTTTTGGCTGCCATGTGATCCACGGAATACAAAATTAAATAAATACATATATAAACAAAATTTTTATGCCAACTTTTCTCATGTAAATCCCTTGATAGAAAACTATGGGTGGCATGTTACGCCGTTAAAGCTTACGCGCTCGAACTGTGTATGATGTTTGTTATTTACATTGTAAATTTCGTTTGTTTATTTTTAAATGCTAGAAACCCATTTGCGAATTTATTTTAAATTATTTTTTGTACAAATTGTTGCAAAATATTTTTGCATTTATAGGAGCATTACACAATAACGAAACAACAGTAAATTTTGAATTAATGTCATATCATCTTAATATGTAAAATGAAGTGTCCTGACACACTCACTCACTCACTCATCAACGCACAGCACAAACCGCTGGACCTAGAACCATGACATTTTGAGGGAAGCTTCCACTTGCCCCGTAGACACTCACTTTGAAAGGATTTTTCGAAATTCGATAATTAAGGGGCTGAAAAGGGGTGAAATGTGTTTTAAAAAATCCTTGATATCTCATTAACCGGGGATACTGTCATAAATTTTTTAACTTCATAATATTGCCCAAAGAAATGCATATTCGCAAATTTTTTGATTTTGCTAAATTCAAAAATTAAGGGGGTGAAATCCGTAAAATATGTTTTTCATTAATCCGTGATTTCTCCTAAACCATTTCTGATAGTGAGGTGTTTTTTTAATGAATTTTAAATAAATTTCTAAAAAATTATTTTTAGAATTTTTTTTCGAAATTCGTCCTTGAAAGCTCTTTAAAAAATATAATGTGTTTTTAAATTAATCCCACTTATCTCCTAAACCAGTGGAATTATTGAAGTGGTTTTTTTCTTTAAAATTAATCTTACGCAAATATAAAAAAAAATTTCCGGATTTTTCAAAATTCGTCCTTGAAAGCTGTTAAAAAATAAAATGTGATTTAAAATAATTATCTGTATCACTTATACCCGTTGAGATTTCGAAATTAATTTTTGTTAAGAATGAAGCTTATGTAAATATCTACAAATCAAATTCAGGTTATTATGAAATTCGAAAATTATGTATGTGAAAAGCAGTAAAGTGTTACAGTCTCCCGAAAAAAGAGAATGATCACGGAGAAATAATTGAACAGTCGTTTCTTTTTGCCAACCTTCTCATAAATAAAACCTCTTTGGACTGTAGTCAATTCATACCACGGTCGTAGAAGAACAGGTCTGGACACTCGCCTATCTAACAACGTATTTTGCTTGACCCCCTTGTTGTTTGGCTGTAGTTCGTCAAGTTACCGAGAATGCCGTACTTTTTGGCGCGGTTTTCAGGGCGGTCGGACTCAAACTCCGTCCACTTTTGTCCATTGTTAAATTTATAAAGCAAATAAAGATTACTGGAGCCTTTTCTTAAATTTGTGAGCGAAGAAAATATTTCATATATTGATAAACAATACGTTTTGATAAATTGTTTATCTTAGCGGAAAGGAAGAGGGCGGAGTTTAGTCCGACCGCCGTAACATCAGCGCCAATAAAACACAATATTCTCGGTAACTTGGTGAACTACAGCCAAGCAACAAGGGGGTCAAATATCCAGGCGAGTGTCCAGACCTGTTCTTCTACGACCGTGATTCATACGAACGAATATTACGGCATGCCTTTAACTCAGGTATTGTACAAAGTTTGTGGTGTGGAAGGGGTGGGGTTACGGGTTCGTATCCCGTGCAAGACGTTGCGATGGGAATTACTATGACATCATACGAGCATATTGCGCTTGCTCTTAACACTAAGCTAAGGCAATTAGTAGTTCACTTATTGAGTATGTCTACTGATGCCTTCATCACATATTTTATCCAAGAGTTACTGTTTACATTACTTGCTTTCACGCGGGCAAAGCCGCAGCCGGGCAGCTAGTACCTTATAAATGTTTTTTCTGTTCCACCAGGGAAGAATGTTGTGGTGAAGGAAACAGTGGCAAGATACACCACTGACGTCATCGCATCGTGTGCGTTCGGAGTGAATGCGAACGCACTTGCGGATCCAAACTGCGAATTCCGTTCAACCATGCGGAAGTTGTTCGAGCGGACTAACACTCAGAAGTTGGCTGGCTTGATGTCAGTTTTTACTCCGTGGTTACGAAAGCTCATAAAACTTCAAAGTATGGATCCTGGAGTTTTTGAATTTATCAGTAGAACGTTCTGGGATGTAGCAAACTACCGTCAGAAGAACGGAGTGGTCAGAGAAGATTTAGTGGACATCTTAATGCAGATTAAGCATAAGGGCGAAATACACGCTGAGGATTCTAAAGACGTTGAAGAAATCAAGCAGAACTCGAGATATATCAACACAGAACATTCCAGAGCAAATGACCAGTCAGAAATTGGTAAGTACCAGTTGTATTCAAACATGTCCTTTCTCGATACCAATGTTGTCATGGATGTATAAAAGGTAAGATAGTGTTGCTAGATATCCAAGACGAAAATTATCACTAAAACCTTAAAATGTTTCAGATGTGTGACTTTTTCTTCTCACTGGTCTTCCACAATATAAATGAAAACTTAACTCATAAAAGAACACGCACAGAAATACGTAAATATTAAGGGGTCGCACTTGGAACAGTGGTTATGGCACTCGCCTCCCACCAAGGCGATCCTCGGGGTTCGATTCCTGGTCGGGTCGGTCCCAAGATTTTCGCATGTATGAATCAAGCCAGAGGATGCCACTGGTGGGCGGGTTTTCTCGGGGATTTCCCGTTTCCTCCGCCCCCTCATTCCGTCACTGCTTTATACTAACATTGTATCACCCTCCTCAACGCTAAAGGCCAATATAAGTGTTGAACAAAGTCTCTTCACATACTAACATATATATCAAAATATTAGTTGCAGGAAAAATGCCGTAAAAGTATGTAAAACTTTAATAATATAGGTAGTCTTAGTCTTAATCACCTCAGAGTAGTGCTATTTAAATATATTTATATACACGTAGTCAATTGTAATGCCATATACTTATATTGTATCAGCACCAAATTTATGTAAACATATTTTCCACTGTCCAAACTTAGTCTAATAATACAGGTTGCCAGATCGGCGACTCGACCTATCTGCGGAATTTTCTTAAAATAGCTCGCCAGCATACATTTCTTGAACTTATGACACGTTTGAAAAAAATATGGTGAACATCCAACGATAAATTCAATTACGTGATCAATATTTCTAAATAGATTTTATCTACATTTTTGCAAGCGCCTTATGTGTAATTGCTCGGAAAAAAATATATATTACTGCAGACGCCAGAGTATAGACATGAATGATTTATATTCACACGCATGTATTACCCACCACCACCCAAAATGCAAAAGGAGCATAAATGTCATTATCATAATGTTTGTCATAAAATCAACGATCAATGAAGTGAAAATGACTGCGAGGCGAAAAGAAATCGTAATCCAGCAACAGCACCATCCATAAAATTTACAATGTTGTTGATATATTCACGAGAAATTCGCTCCTAACCCTTCCTAAAGTCCCTATAATTTCCAAAAATAAGTAATGGTAACAAATAAAATAGAAAAAATTCCAATTTTAGAAATATGAATCCCAAAAACTGAAGTACATATTCCACGATTTTTAGTATTTTATTCCTTTGATAGCTTCCCCCATAACTCTTATCCAAACAAATTATATCACATTTTGCCAACTCGACTGTTGGGTATTTCCCTCGACCTGGCAATGCTGACAAGACAAGAGAAATTGTTCGTACGTGCACACTGAAGCACTGCAACAGTGACAGCCCGCACACTTGGCCGCGGCAGCAGAGAAAGCCCGCAAACTTGGCCGCGGCAACAGTGACAGCCCGCACACTTTGGCGCGGCAGCAGGTAGAGCCCGCACACTTGGCGTCGCAACAGTGAGAGCCCACACACTTTGCCGCGGCAGCAGTGAGAGACTGCACACTTGGCCGCGGCAACAGTGACAGCCCGCAAACTTGGCCGCGGCAGCAGTGAGAGCTTGCACACTTGGCCGCGGCAACTGTGACAGCCCGCAAACTTGGGCGCGGCAGCAGGGAGAGCCTGCACACTTGGCCGCGGCAACAGTGACAGCCCGCAAACTTGGCCGCGGCAGCAGTGAGAGCCTGCACACTTGGCCGCGGCAACAGTGACAGCCCGCAAACTTTGCCGCGGCAGCAGTGAGAGCTTGTACACTTGGCCGCGGCAACAGTGACAGCCCGCAAACTTGGCCGCGGCAGCAGGGAGAGCCTGCACACTTGGCCGCGGCAACTGTGACAGCCCGCAAACTTGGGCGCGGCAGCAGGGAGAGCCCGCAAACTTGGCCGCGGCAGCAGGTAGAGCCCGCACACTTGGCGTCGCAACAGTGAGAGCCCACACACTTTGCCGCGGCAGCAGTGAGAGCCTGCACACTTGGCCGCGGCAACAGTGACAGCCCGCAAACTTGGCCGCGGCAGCAGTGAGAGCCTGCACACTTGGCCGCGGCAACAGTGACAGCCCGCAAACTTGGCCGCGGCAGCAGGGAGAGCCTGCACACTTGGCCGCGGCAACAGTGACAGCCCGCAAACTTGGGCGCGGCAGCAGGGAGAGCCTGCACACTTGGCCGCGGCAACAGTGACAGCCCGCAAACTTGGCCGCGGCAGCAGGTAGAGCCCGCACACTTGGCG
>PNEQ01112881.1:0-28982 GCA_003012365.1 Medauroidea extradentata
CCCTAACATCACTAGCCCTAACATCACTAGCCATAAAGTCACTATCCATAAAGTCACTATCCATAAAGTCACTATCCATAAAGTCACTAGCCCTAAAGTCACTTGCCCTAACATCACTAGCCCTAACATCACTAGCCATAAAGTCACTATCCATAAAATCACTATCCATAAAGTCACTAGCCCTAACATCACTAGCCATAAAGTCACTAGCCCTAACATCACTATCCATAAAGTCACTAGCCCTAAAGTCACTATCCATAAAGTCACTAGCCCTAACATCACTAGCGCTAACATCACTAGCCCTAACATCACTAGCCCTAACATCACTAGCCCTAACATCACTAGCCCTAACATCACTAGCCCTAACATCACTAGCCCTAAAGTCACTAGCCATAAAGTCACTATCTATAAAGTCACTAGCCCTAAAGTTACTAGCCCTAAAGTCATTAGTCCTCAAGTTACTAGCCCTAAAGTCACTTGCCCTAAAATCAGGGCTAGTGACCAGTACCCACTTGTAGATGTCTGCCCATACCTGGTCAGGATCTGGTTTCATGCCCGCCTTGGAAAATACATATCAAAAGTACCTAACATTGTTTTTCTTGAACTGAAGTTTATTCTCATTCAATTTGACATTGGCTTCTCGGCTCGTTGTGCTACGGTCGCAATCAGCAAGTCATCAAAGTAGACAACTACCCCTGGTATGTTACCGAATATATTTGTGTTCACTCGCTGAAAGATTTCTGGGGCACTTGAGAGACCAAATGACAGGCTGAGGAATTTGTAACAGCGAAAAGGTGTGCTAAAGGTACAATATTGACTTGACTGCATATCTAATTCTATTTCATAGAACCCATCCTTCAGGTCCAGTACAGTAAATTTGGACATTTTGTGTAACTGACAGCTTAAGTCATTCAGTGTCAATATCATTTGGTACTCTCTGCAGACAACTTTGTTCAAGTCCACTGCGTCTAAGCACAATCTAAGGGATTTGTCTGCTTTTTCTTCAATCGTTAAATTACTGACCCACCCTGCTGGCTAATCAACTTTGGCAATGTCCCCCACTCAACAAGCTCATCAAGTTTACTTTTTAGTCCATCCATTAACGAGAGAGGAACTCGTTGTGGTGGTTTGGCAACAGGCTTGACAGAGTTGTCCACTATTAGTTTGCACTTGTTTGGAATACACCCTGTACCCTGAAACAGGTCTGCAAAGTCTGCCTTCAACACACATTCTGAGAGGTTGCTACTTTGGACACTGTGTTGTGAAACTCCACGAGAGGACACACACAACCTGGCAGCTCCAGTATAGGTATTTTGCAGTTGCCATTTTCCACAACCATGAACTCCAATCCCTCCTAGCCATCTGCTGTACTCGTGCTACACATGAGTTTGATTATCCCCACAGGTCTCACCCTGTTGCCTCCAAACCCTTCCAGGGTTATGTTGGATTGTCTTAACAGACGTGAATGAGTCACTTGTTCCCTGACATTGTCTCCGCCACTTCTAATGCACTTACAAAGAAGTAGTCTTGTTCAAATGTGGTAGTACTGCCATGTCGGTGTTCACAATCTGTGAACCTAACCTCTTCAACCCACATAGTGCACAAGGCTGCAAAATGGTTCTGGCGATTGCACTTGTAGCAAGTTTTCTCAAAAGCGGGGCACTAATTATTTTTGTGTACTTTTTTTTTGCCATCGATTTGTTGTCAGCTAGTTTCTGTTTTCTTGGTCTCCTACCAACTTTGTCAACTACTTGTTCACTATGTTGAACTTCATCACCCGATGTATTGACATGTCTTCGCACCAGATAAAAGGACTTGTTTTTAATCACTTCGGCACGCTGCTTGCCTAGCTCTGCCACCCTACACTGCTCCACTGCCTTTTCTAAACTCAGATTCGGTTCCCGTAGCAGCCGCTCCTGTAAGCCTTTGTTGCGGATACCTAATACTATCCGGTCTGGTCCTTACGCAACTCTTCCCAAGTTTTTTAGTCCCGCACAAACTAATTGAATGGCTCGCCCTCTTCTTGTGACCGACAGTTGAATTTATAATCGAAGACAGTTTTTCATTGGATTGCAGTAATTTGCAAACTTTTGCGATACTTTGTCAAAATCTTTTCTGCCTGCATCTGATAGGTCGAAGTTGTTGTAAAGCTCAGCGGCTTCTTCGCAGACGAGGTTCAATCACATTGCTACCTTGGCATCCGATAATTTATAGTTGTGTCCCGTTGCCAGTCTTAAGATATTGAAACTCTGCTTGAATTTCCTGACTTTTTCGCGCAAGTTCCTATCTAGAGTCAGCGTTAACGGTGGTTTGAATAACTCCATGACTACACAACTTCCGATCGCCCGCCAAAACTATGACACACGGCCCAATACAATATTTACCATGAAAGCTGTCACCGAAATTGCGTCACGGAAAGACCGACTGTGCCACGTTATGTTTTCCTTACATCTTTTAATGTCCATTGCACTAAATACAAACTATTTTATCAGTAAGTAAGACTATGTCACACAACTGATAACAATATGCATCGCGTGAGTCCCAAGTCACGAGCCAACATAACACACACAAAATCACCAACAAAGGTAAATGGAAGTGGTCTCCCATTGTTCATTATAGCCATAGGCCTATCACGTGAGGGGTTCCATGTATTGTCCTTCATCTTCGGAAAGAGCACACTGTTTTTGAATACTGTAGTTTGAGTCTTGACACCTTTGCCATAAGAATCAGTGTCAACAAATAAGCACCTATAATTGGAATCATATGATGTCAATAACATCATAGAAAGTGTTTGTTATAGAAAAAATGCAATGATTGGTCATTCCGTTTGAAATCAACCAGATTGGGAGTGCGCCATTTACCCGAAAATCATTTTCCCGAATTGTATTTTCAACGCTTTGTTATGCATTCAGATCATTTTCCCGAAAATTGTTTCGCTGTAAATAATTAATCAGAAAAGTAATTTTGTTGAAGGTCGTTTTAACAAAAAGTCACTGGGCCACAAGTAGCGGGCCACAAGTAGCTTTCCCGAATGTCGTTTCACCGAATTTTTCTGTATCTTCTTTAAATTATCACAGTCATTTACCCGAAAGACATTACACCGAAAATTATATTTGTAGATAGCCACTAGCAAAAGTCGTTTTCATGAAAGCTGTTTTGCCGAAAAGTTTTGCAGTCCTGTTAACATTTAAAAAAATAGTTTTATTGAAAAACTTTTTGCAGAAAGTCGTTTTGCTGAAAAGTCTGAGATACGTTTTGTAACTGCAACGGAGCTAAATATATAATATTAATAGTAATAACACACCCTGATGGATTTCAGAACTGTAGATGTTTAGTTCAACAGGCAGTTAAAATGAGTAGTGAATTGCTTGAGGGTTGTAGGAACTAATATTTTCTGTAAAATACAAAAGATAGCGCTGCCTTCAAGCAGAGAACTTACTCATACAGGTGAATGTATGTACAGCGTGCAACATGTGCAGCTGAATCTTTCAAAGCCATATATGTGTTTGATTGCGTTAATTGTATAATGATGTTATCTAAAGTTTTCACACACACACACTTACATATAATATTCGGTTGAGTATTTTCTTTACATTTACCCGTAATTCAAATGTACTTTATAAAACCTTAATACAAACTCTTATTTTCTATAAAAGTATAAAAGTTTGGGAGTGTAGTTCTGCAACTATTTAACTTTTCAATGAATTTCTTTGAAAAATGTAACAAGAATTTAGCGAATTTGTTTGCTTATCTAAAAACAACTTTTCTCACCTCCCTTCACTCTCCGCGTCCAGCAACATTTCAGATTTGTGAAGGTCGAATATGTTGCAATTTGTGGATAAAACCAAATGTTATGCTTCTATACTTCACCACAATAGTTGAATATTAAGCTACTTGTGTCAAAATGTTCGAATATAACTTATGTGTGAGAGATATTTACGAAAAATAACTTTATTTTGCTTATCAGTATTATTTATGCTGTTAATATATCAGTTAAAAAAGAAAATTTTTTTTTTTTGCCTGGCCTGGACTTTAACCAGCATGTTAATAGACAGAGCTATAGTTTACATATTTTAGATGGCTATAAAATGTTTTATGTAAAAAAAATGTATGACCACAAATATTTTTTTGTTTTGACAAATGTAAGTTTTTAAAACTCATTTGACTTATTACGCAGTATTCCTGCTGCAGTAAGGTATCATTTTGTGTACAATGGGGAACATGCATGTGTCGGGTGTTTAACTAAAAACATTACCAGTATTTAGATTTATTGCTAAATAACATGAAAACTTAATGCCGAGACTTAAAACATCTAACATGTAAAAAAATGTCGCCGTAAATGTAAGAAATTCAGAAATTTTCAAACGGGATGAGAACGCTCTGTGATTGGCTTGACGTCACCTGGCGAATTCGCTTGGCGGGAAGTCATGTTTTCCTAGTTGAGGCAAGGCCAGTTAAGTTGTTTATGGTGTCGGTATATCACTTTAGGAGTTGCAAAACTACTTGCAGCCACAACACGTTCGTGTTGAAGCCTTTAAGCGTGTAGTACGGTGGATATTATCTGGTGGTGAATTGTGCTACTGAATATGCGTTTAATACAAACAAATACGTGTAGCTAATGGTTTGCCCCATTACAGGGCCGCATTTATAGCTTAAATGTTTCTCAAATCTCGCCTGAAAGAATATCAAGTGAAATACAATTGTGTCATGAGATTCACACTAAAATATTAGCCGTTCTTCGATACCGTACTAAACATGGTAAAAACAGTTTAAATAATCACTAGCCTATTCACGTAAGATTTTACTCTGAAAACCATTTTCGTGTATGACGCTTTCAAAACCTGAACAGTTTCTTTTTTCCGACGATTCTGCTCTATTGTTTGCCTCTCGCGTAATAAATAATAGTTATTTTTATAAAATTTGTGACTTACGTTCCTTATCTGGAAATAGGACATATAAAATAACAAATTTTAAAAAAATGTGAGGAGTGCAATGGTTCGTTGTTATGTGATTGGTCGTAATGCCTAACATTTACATTTTTAAAAATATATTTTTACTAACTACAAACGTTAACTCAAACTTGGAATATCTCCTAATTGTTCACATTTGTAATATATATTGATGGGAACTTAGGTGCAAACAATACCTGCTAAGCTTTACAATATGTATTTAGATACAAAATTAATACATTTTATTGTGTTCTGCTACCTATCGTGACTTCTGGAACTACTTGGGTTCTTCCATGCTGCTGCTATCTACCGGTGGACCTCGAACTATGCATGGAACGCAATATTTTTTGTATTTTCTAAAATGCTGTGTGCAGGTTATTTACTCTGACTAATATTTTAATGATTGCCTTTAAATTAATATTTGTGTATGTATACTATTCTTTCTTCTGAGTTACTAACAGTGTTTATAAGAAGTAACCTGCTTGGGTTTTACTTGTATCTCTTAAATGCCTCGAGTTTAAATAGCGCTTAGTGTGTGTAAATTTAACTCACAAAAATAATTATTTGTATAAATATTATGTATAGAGCCTACGTCCAAAATATTATGTGCAAGCATTGAAGACAAAAATATAAATGATTGCAGTGAGATGATTCGCAGTTTTGCCAATTAATTTATATCCACTGCTTTGCAAAATTTTTCACATTTTCGTTCAGGAATTATAACTTCCCGATTATTTTTAAGTACGTATTATAACATGTATGTACTATATAAGACGTGAACAGCTTTCATTTTGCGCCAAGTCAAAATTACTTTAACTTTCTGTAATACTTTTCGCGATGTGCGCACGACTGATATGGGCCGTAGGCAGCAAGCAGGCTAGAGTTTCACCGGATGACATCACAGCGGGCGCCATGCTGAAGCCGAGCGTTTCGGCGGGCTTTTTAAATTACGTTACTTTTTTGCTGACTGCACTTGAACCAACGCATAGAAATTAAAAGTAAAATGTGATTATTGCTTAAAAATGCCTGCGGAATTGAAATAAAACATTTTAAAAAATTGTGCATATTCCCCATTAAAACTGTACTTGTTTTTCTCAATTTTTATTAATATATATTTTCGGCAAACAATGGGTGAAATACCCTACACCTTTTGGAAAAAATATAAATCACCAATATCCGAGTCTTACAGTTAGGGGGTCTGATTATGGCTTAACTACAGAAGACTTATATATGATTTCAGTTGTAAACCTTTTGTTGTCCATAGTACCATAAGACTGACAGGGACAGATACTCTGTCTAGCAAGCAGTGTGTCATAGGCATGGAAAGAATTGTATAATAACTCGTTAACTGTCCCAGCAAGACTATTATATTGGCTGCATTTGATTGGCACATTTAAGACACGTGCTTATAGTGTATAGTCAATCTCATACAGTTTCCTTAGAACACTACCTCGCTTCACCTCTGAACAAAGTGTTACGAGTCCTATACAGCAATACAGCAAGCGCTATGGTACGGAGACAGGCAGGCTATATAAGCTAGACTGGCTCGTGTGTCGACAACAGTGTCGCCTTCATGCACGGCGCAAGGATAGGTTTACAGTATTTTGGTAGTTGGCTTTTTCCAATGGAACTTGAATATAAGCGGTGACCCAAATTATTTTACGAAAAGTGTGTAATTAAGTCCAGTGTGTGCTTCTCTATTTTGTTCTATGATTTCAGTTGATATTTTTCACGTGAAACCAGTCTGAAGGAACAGTTTTTTAGTCATTTTGAGGTGACCCGAAAACATGTTTCTAAGTGTGATATCTAGAAAAAATAGAGCTGCATAGTTTTAAATGTGTTTCCATTTAGTAGATAAATATATATAACACATGTTCAGTGTTATATCTTAAAAAAATCTTTCTCCTAACACACTGCAACAATGTTCATGCGACAGCTGTATTGGGCTCTTCATGGTAAAGTGGGTGAATTTGTGTTGCATTCAAATATAATTATGAAGAGGTTATTTCACATATACTTATGCATTTTAGCAGACAAAACTTTGCTTCCAAATTTTATAAATTATATTTTTTAAGTGGTATCTGAGTTATTCTAACACTATAACATTGATTTCTGGATTAATGAGAAATTATTTTTAAAAAATCTTTTGAGTCTGTGTTATAACATTTATCTGAGAAATATTTAAATTATATTAAGCATATTAAGCCTCACATATTACTTCTTTAAAAAGTATAGTATTTTAATTTGTTAAATGTAATTGTTTGAATACAAAAGAGTGCTGCATGCATCGTGTTTGTCATTGGTGACTCGTGGTCGTAATCCACGGAAAGTTATATTATATTAGCCTATACACACTGATCACGTAGCAGGCATGTTCCTGAGACAGCTGTGTTTTATTGGAGATTTCGTTCCTTACCTCTTTTACGCAACTGAAAGGAGAATGTACCTGCACTTTGCAAGTTGTTCTATGCAACTCAGAGATAAGCAAAGTCGGCACTTAGCAACGCTTGACATAAAAATAAATTATGCTTCTCCAATAGCTTGTGTATAATACCAGGTATACAAACCCTGGTACACCTCGTAATTACAGTACGCCTCTAGTATGCAACTTTCCAACAACATCAAAGTTACTGATGTTTGAAGCAAATTCTATGGAACACATTACTAACTACTAAGAGAGTATGATGCATATTTATTGTATTTTACATGCAATATAGAGTGTACGTAAGGCTATTTACGATGAGGTGAGCAGTTTTCAAGCATCAGAATATTTTGTTTTTGCAGTCTATTTAAATACAGGATATTCGGAAATTCAAGTTACAAACTTCTAGAGCTAGTAGAGGGAATTGAGTAGACAATATTTTGAATGGGAAGCCAAGTCCGGAAATGTACCGTGCTACAGCTATTACAATGTGTCTGATGTGCCGATGTTTGCCACAATCTTAGCCATGTATAATTTTTCTTTTAAATGCCCTTTGATGTTTCTCATATAAAATAGATAATTAAATTACCGCAAATGTGTTTAAATTTATGGGTACACAACAAATCAAAGTAGTGTTATACATTTTTAAAAGGAATGTATTAATGAAAAAAAATCATTATATGATTTATTGGTTTCCGTGAATATAAAATGAAACTGACGATATATTGTTCATAGGAATATATTACAAACAACGAAATCAATACAATTAACCAATTATTTTATAATCGCGGGACCAAAGTGAAAACAAATTTTTAATATGTGAACATTCAGAATGTACCTTGCTCTCTGAACTTGCTTATTGACAAAAACCACAAACCCCAGCTAACAGAAACTAGTCCACGATTAGGTTTCTTTGCCATGGCAATAACCCCAAAACCAGTTTTAAGCAGCATAATATACGACTTACAACTTCTTTATTTCTTTACTTGATAAGCACAAATTCTGAAATTACTGTCACAAACGGCACAAATTTAGGACAAATTACGGTATTTTAGTTAGGTTTTCCTCGAAACAATTATTTGTTGCTTGACTTCAAGTTGGTCACCATATTTAATTGTCGAATAATTGCTGCATTTGAACGGCATATATTCCGTAATTTGGGAACAAATCAGCACAAATTCATCAATAAATAAGTGTGTATGTTGAAAATTAAAATGGGAAAATGTGATGGCCAACTTGACAACCTGACCTGGCACATGGTACGGGACGAGGTCTGTGGACAGTGAGCGATTTCCTTTTAGTTTTTTGATGACCATCCTATTCATGGCCTGTGTCCATTGACACCTTTTCTTAACCATACGTACACAAATTACGTATACCAATGGGGACAGAAAAATGGGCTTGTAAAGTCGAGTTAATTGAACGAACAAGTTATTTATTTTTTGTAGGACAGTAAAAAGTATAGGAAACTTCGGAAAGAAAAAATGATACATTAATGTACTGACATTTCAAAAGATTCCAACGTTTCTAGTAATCGAGAGCATAAAAATATAAGCATATCAGTTAAAACTAAACAAAATGTTAACCTTTCGAAAAATAGTACATGTGACATGTGCGTGTAAGAATTAAACGTAACTATTATACAGGGTGTTCCGGGAGTAGACGTCAATACAGAGGCAGGCGATAGGGGGGCCCAAGAGCTACCAAATAAACCAAACTTGTATAGTCCGATTCGCCACAGTCTAAAAGTTATGCATTTTTAAAGAAATTTTGGCTGTACTCTACCCTGAGCTAAGCATTTACTGACAGTGGAAAAAGTAATGGTCCATGTAGAACGAAATTCGTACATGCCAAAGGTGATTAGTGTCATCACATTACATTCCATGTCACTGAGAGTACAGCTTCATTGGGCAAAAAAATCACATTCGTCAAAGTTATGTTTGGTTTTGAAAGATGCATCTAGTTTACACGAGGTAAAAACATATCAATGGGTCACATAAATGATCACCCGCCATTGGAAAAACTGCCCCATAGTATGGCCAATTAATTAGTAAAAACAGTGTGTGTTTTAAATTAACAAACGTCGATCCCGAGACCGAAATTTTGAACTTCAAATCATGTTTTTATATATATATATATATATATATATATATATATATATATATAAAGCTTAAGTACAAAGCACATTTGGCGTTTCTACACCCATGTTCACGGTAGTCTTCGAGAAATGTCATGCATTCGAATTGAAAAAGGAAATAGTAGTTTGAAATAATTGGACCAAAAAGTTTCTTGCAATTTTTTGGTCATTATATGCTGCGTTTTTCTTGGTGATAACTGTACTGCCCGACAGAAAAATATTTTTTTCCTTTGCCAGAAACATAAGTATTTTGTTTAAATATTTTTAATGCATTTATTACCGTTTTATAAATATCATAGGAGACACAGAAACGAATAACATGGGCACTACTGCCCTCTGGGCACCCAAGAGTCAAGGAAATGCACAGCAACGGTAACACGTGGCAGGTGGCCGCACGCCACATGCCAACGCCGGGCTGCAGCAGGCAGCAGCTGCTTGCCAAGTCTTCACATTCCTGTATGCTGTTGTCACCAGCCAGCCTGTGATGGGATAGCACATCCCGTCGGAAGAGGACGTGCATCGGAACCTAGTGCCTACCTATTTTGTGCCCCCTGAACTATCTAAACTAATTATGGTGCCCTGTGTTGGTGATGACGTCTGGACTATGCGTTTACCGACGTACTTTTGAACTGTAGCACGCGCTACTTCGGGTCTCCTCGGCAGTCTTCGTTGTCCCCTCCCTTCGGCTGACCCACCTCCCCTTACCTTCCTCACCATTGCCTGGCCTCCTGCCGTCGTATATTGTGCCACTCTTCGTTCTGCTCCTGACCAGCTAGGTTCTGCCTCTCCACTCTCTACCTCTATGCTCCGCCGGCAAGCCTTGGTAAGTGCTATTTTGCGTTTGGGCTTTCGTATTATGATTAACTGATTCGCGTGTTCATTTCTTGTTGCAGTTTAACTTTGTAACTTTTTCGTTTTTGCTGTTTCCGTTTTGCTGCTTTTTCTTTCTTTGTAATTTCATGTGCCATTCTGGTGTCAATGTGGAGAGTGGAATGGAGTCGAGGCATTTTTCTCTGAATATTTGTTTATTAACTTTAAATAATTTACCTAGTCTTGGAGGACGTTTTCATTAAGGCCGTTGAGCCCGCAATATATTTCGTATCCTGAGAGCTATATTTTGTATAAGGTTACTGTTACCTCCTATGTGCACATGAGCTTTAATAAACCGCCCGTTTTGGTGTGATTCTGAATACGGTTTCTGTAGAGTTGAATCTCCCAGTGTGCTATGTTTTGTGTGAGTGTTGTTTATGTGTTCAGGCCTTAGTTTTGTGTAACTCCACCCTGGGATTAGCCCGTGTCAGTCAGACTTAACCTTGGTTAGGGTTCCAGTCTGACTGTTTGTGCCCAGAAGGGCACAAGCCAATTAGTACAGTAGAAATAAAGAAAAAAACACCGGAACGTGGAAATAATTACCACAAAATATTTTCTTACATTTTCTGTATCAAAACCCACCAAAAAACAAAATGTGAAAAATATACATTCATGTCTGGCTGCAAAAAAAAATTATACACAATTTACCATGTTCATAATTAATGTATTTAAGTGAAGTATTGACAGTAAGAATTTGTGGCTATTTCTGTAATAAAATACACTAAAGAACAAAAAATTTGAATATACAATCACATCTGATTGCAAAAGAAATTACGTCATTAGCGGTACTTAATTATATAAATAGAAGAAAATGTTTCTCAACATATTGTTTCACCCTTTAAAATGGTTCTCTATTCCAGTTGGTTCTCGGGGTGAACATAAGGGTGGCGAGCTCAGGCTACTATTGTCTCCACCACTCAACTGACTCCTATGTACTATGACCAGGTATTTAGGATAATTATCAGGCGCCACAATATTGACTAGAAGGGGCTTTAATTTACATTAACAGAGCACAGTACAGCTTTATAATGGGCGTCTTGGCTGAAGGCCTGAATATAGGGGAGCATTAAATGAAGTATATCGGAACCCAGTTCCAAGCGGCTTACCACCGTGTATTGGCGCCTTCGACACTCTGGAATTATCGCGCGTGAGCACTGTGGTGACTTCCCCGGGTCACGAGCGGAGTCCCAGACGTCCGGCCCTCGGACGACGGAGTTGGTCAGCAGGGGGACAGCGTCCTAGCCGACCTGGAGGTACCCCAGCTGACGGTCCGATGAACAACCCCTAGGGTGGCCCTGCCCCCTCGTTATATATGTTGGCCTGCTCTCAATATTGAGGGTAACCTTCAAAGTGTTGTCATAACACCGCTCTGCGCTTGCAGTTCCCCTGCTTTGTGAGTGCTGTGGTTGTATCCGTAACATCATCCCCCTTCTCAATTAAGCGGTTGTCCCGACCATGGCAGATGAGAGCAGCTGACTGATGAGGGCAGCGAGAGGAAGTATGTGTCTTCTGTGCTCTGTTTCGCGATCGTTGTAGCCGCGGTGTTAGGTTGCAGTGGCTTTCTCAAAAGTCTTTCACTGTCCATCATTCCACGCACTTTATAATTTGCCCTATTTGGAACTGAGTGGCCTCTGTTTAGCTCCTTACTGAATTTATAATTTTTACAATAATCAACAATAACAAGTTACAAGTATACAAAATGGATGTGAATTTACCCAAATTTGACATTTACAAGAACACTGAATTATATACCACGTGATGTTTGAACTGAAGTACAAAATATCTTGCATCTAATATTACCGTAAACTGGGGTAACATTGGCCCTGGGGGGTAACTATGTCCCACTCAAAATTTCAGCTGTTAATGTCGTTGAATAAAGAATATTTCGAATTTCATCTGACTTTATTAAATATATATTTTTTAAGCACCAGACTTTGATTATCTGTATATTATCTAAATTACTCCAAAACCAATATTTTGAGTGGGACAAAGTTACCCCGAAATGGGCCAAAGTCAATTATGGTACCATAAACTATTTTCTTCTGAGCTTTGTGTACCTAATGGGAGGATGACTTAGTAAAAACATCGCTGTAATTACCTCCTGAAAAACTCAATAGTGTCGGGTTTTTTTTTACAGGATTGGGGTGGGAGGGTTTTGAGCGCGCTTATGCAAGTACACTCTACTCAGTTTGTTTTAAGAGGCCTCTTTAAAATATTATTAGTTAAACACGCTAATATAAACTCTATAAAATTGGTTATATCTTAGTTAATCCTATATATGTTGTCATATTTTTGTATGTACTATTCAGATATTTATAATTATTGGATTAAGTGTTTTTTTTTTTTTTTTTTTTTTTTTTTTTTTTTTTTTTTTTTTTTTTTTTTTTTTTTTTTTTTTTTTTTTTTTTTTTTTTTTTTTTTTTTTTTTTTTTTTTTTTTTTTTTTTTTTTTTTTTTTTTTTTTTTTTTCCATTTATACAATAGTTTGGACACACAAATTTTTAAATTCATTGTTTACCTATAGTTTGTAAGAGCAAGCGTTTTGTAGCTTGTGACTACCAGTAAAATTATTCACCTTAATTTATTTATTAGCCAACGAAGGCTGGTAGGTGTTGCTCTCTCTCTCGTATTTGTAGTATTAGCTGTGTTGACGAGAGAAAAAAAGTACGTAGCAATGTTTACTGATATCGTAGTATGCGTTATTTGTATGTCAGATAAAAATTTTAACTCTGTGGCTGTATTTACTGTTGTGTATATTTGTGGTTGTACTTGGTTCCATGTATTAATGTGTGAATGTAGTGACTCCATTATTACCGCTCTGTGTTCAATTGCGCCTCCTTAGCGTGTTTGCGTTGTTGAAGTCATGCCGGCCAGCCGGCCATCTTGGCGATGTCACCTGCAACTCACTGTAACAAGGCACTATACTGTAGCTGACTCAAACTATTCTCACTCCATTGCAGCCCGCTGCTCTAGCCCATGCGTTTCTTCAGTAAACTATTTCTTCTTTTTATTGCCTATGCACCTGTAAACATAGAACATTATGTTAGCACCTAATTTCTCTATGACAGCTAACTTTGTGTTTCTAGTATTAATAGTGTCTATAGCTTTTTCTGCACGACCGATTTTTATTTCTACAGTAGACGGTCCTAAGATTCTGGTCACAGAATATGGACCCTTGTATTTAAATGCGAGGGCATTATGGCGATTTCTGTTCCTGACCCACACCCAATCGCCTACTTTAACTGTGTTTTCTCTAAATATTTGATCAAAATTACACTTTTGCCTTTTTTGTCTTTCTAATAAATTTAATTTTGCTTTGCCCCGCTCTTGTGCTAAAATTTGTTCCCAGTTTCCGTCTCTTGTGTCGTATTTTCCTAACACTGCGTGCGAGGGTTGTTTGGCTTCTACTCCGTGCATTAAGTAAAATGGCGTGTATTTTTTTGCTGCTATTCTCAGAGCTGTTGTAATTAAATACAATGAAATCTAAATATTCATCCCAATTTTTAGGATCCTCGTGCGCATAAGCTGTCAGCTGTTGGTCTAAAATTTTGTTGACTGCCTCTACTAACCTGTTGCACCTCGGATTATAAGCTGTCGTTTGCAGCTTCTTTACCTGTAACTTTTTCAATAATGATGTTACTAGCTCGTTATAAACAATGTGCCCTTGTCCGTTAAAATTTCATCTACCCAACCGTATCTTAAAATTACTTCTTTGATAAAATTGGTGCATGTTTCTGCGTCTATTGATTTGACTGCTTTTGCCACTACGAAACTACTTGCAAATTCAGTCATTACCAGAATGTATTTGTTGCCTTTTTGTGTTGTCTGAAGTGGGCCTTTGGCATCTAGTGCCCAAGTTTTTAGCAATGCTGGTGGATTGATTGGTTGTAACTGCCCCATTGGCTGTTTATTTGAGGTTGTTAATTTTTGACAAGTTTGACAATGTTTGACGTACTCTTTCACGTCTTTCTGCATCGTGTCCCAGTAATAACTCTGTTTAATTTTTTGTACTGTCTTGTGGACACCGAAATGGCTGCCCCCTAATAGAGAATCTTGGTGAGCTGCTATAATTTCCTTAACGTAATATTTAGGGACTAGTGTGAGGTGCCTTTCGCCATTGGATGAGTGAATTTTGAAATATATTTCTCCGTTAGCTGCAATGCCGTATCTCCTAGCTAGCTTAATGTATTTTCTGTCTGCTTGGTCTGGTTGTGTAAGAGCTAATTTCAATTGTTTAATGTGTGGATCCTGCTCATACTCACCACTAAAAGGACAAATTAAAGTGTTTTGAATTTGTGTAGTTAAAGGGCACATCATTTTCAATATTTATATATTCTTGTTCATGGTTATATACAGGAATGAAATTTGCTTCTTTGACAAATTTCTCTCGAATTATAGAGACTTTTAAAACAGGATTAATAACGGAATAACCTTCGTTGGCGTGTCCTTCCTTAACCACATTAATGTTTACTTTATAAACCTCTGATGCGGCTTTAACAAACGGCTGATAAATGTTTGCCTCTGATTCCAGTATAACTTTACTTATTTTAGATTTACACTTAATTTGAAAATGTTTATAATATTCATCCCAGTGGGATATTATTTGTCTGAAAATTTCATTTTTTACCTCGTCATCATTTTTTTCCAATATTTTGAAAAATTACTTCTGCAGTGGCCTTGAAAATATTATTACGGGCTGGTATGTCCGATTTTATTTGGTATGACCTAGTGTTTATGTTTACCTGTTTCAGTTTTGCCAACCCTACTGTCGGCACCCTACTTAAGGCGTTTGGATGTGTGTTCAGTTTCTCCTTAACTATTCTTGCTTCAAAATTGTACTCTGAAAGCGCTATCGCCATTTTCTGCATGCACAAGTCATGTTCTGCCATACACTTAAGATACCTCAGGCTTGCGTGATCTTTTTCTATTACAAATCTTCTGCCATACAAGTATTGCTTAAAATAGTTACAAAAATATTTTATTGCACCCAGCTCGCGTTCCGTCGTTGACCATCTGGTTTCATTAGACGAGAGTTTCTTAGATGCAAAAGCAATTATCTCGCGTTTTTTGTCCGGTCCTACTTGCAATAAAACAGCACCAATAGCTGTTTGGGATGCGTCACATGCTAATATGGTTTGTTTACTCTCATCAAACCTACTTAATATTGGCACATTTTGTGTAGCCTGTTTCAGCTCTAGAAAAGCTTTCTGTTGTTTGTCACCCCATTTATACTCAAGAGTTTGCTTTCTAGAGTTCTACGAGTGGCTCAGCTATCGCTGTATAACCTTGTATGTACCTCCTAAGGTATGAGGTCATTGCAAGGAATGCCCTAAGCTGTTTAATGTTTCCTGGTGGAGCTAACTGCTTAATAGCAGTTATCACTCCTGCTGGAGTTATACAGTGACCTAGGATTTTTTAGTTTCTGTTGCCCAAATTTGCATTTTTTGACATTCAATTTTACGTCAAATTCCCTAAGTCTCTGAAGTACTTTCTGTATATTTTTAAAATGTTTTTCAAAGGTCTCGCCTACGATAAATATATCGTCTATGTAAGCTATTGCGGTGTTCCATCTGTAAGGACCTAACAAAATATCCATAAATTGTTGGAAATACTGTGGTGAAGTACTGAACCCCATGGGTAATCTCTTATACTGGAACAGTCCAACCCCATCAATGGTAAACGCCAGTTTATGTCGGTTCTCTTTACGTACTGGAATGGCATAGAAGCCTGAGAACATGTCTAAAGATGTGATACGTTTAGAATTCTGCAAAGTATTTATAATGTCTTCAGTCCTAGGCAAAGGGTACTGAACTCTCCGTAATTTAAATTAATTTGTCTCAGATCACAGATGAAACGCAACCCCCCTTGTTTTTTCTTAACTACTAGGCTAGGTGCTGCATAAGCCGAGTCTGATTCTTCGATAATACCAGCCTTTACCATGTCATGTATCTGCTCTAGTAATTGTTCTCGGATTTTCTGGTTTATCCTATAAGGTCTTGTGTGAATTGGTTTATCTGTGTCTAACTCTTTTTATTTCAAAGTTTTTCTTTCAGTAAACTCTGAAATGTTGTCCGAGAACCTGTCTTTAAATTCGTTGATAATGTTAAATATCTGATCTCTTCTTTTCTCAACTAAATCTTTGTTTATTAGATCTTTGAGGTGATATTTTTCTTCTGTCTCAATTACCTCCATCCTATTTATGCAATACTGAATTGACCCTGTGTCATCAATTTGTGCGTACAAATCCTGCAATGGCACTTGTAAAATTTTACTGTTATTACTTGCATTGATAAACATAATTTTATGATTTAAAAATGGAACCACAGAATATTGTTTCAGGAAGTCAACACCTAGGATAACAACTATCTTTAGATTATCTACTACTAATATTTTTTGGGGGAACGTGTTACCTAAAATATCTAATTTGATCTTAGCTTTACATTTTGACAATTCAATTTCTTCAGTTGCTCCTATTAAGGCAAATTTCTCCCGTAATGGAATGAGCTTTTGTGTAGTGATGACTGTTGTAGCAATGCATCTTCTGCTGCAACCAGTATCAATTAGCGCGTGAAATTTCCTCCCTCTAATTGAAACCTCGATGCGTGGTGTGCAGTATTTGATGGAGGAGTTGTGTGGTTTTTCCTGAATGTTCGCGCTGTTAACCCTGGCAGCCTGCTGGGTTGAATTTTTCTCTTGTGTTTTCCTACTGGACGTACTCGTGCAGAAATTCTGCGACTCATTGCCAGCCTTATTTTAATTATATTGTGTGTGGGCGGAAACATTTTGACTGACGAAAATTTTTTTCATAGTGAGTCCAAACTTTTGTTGGAATCTTTTGAACCTGTCACTTATATTAGTTTGGAACTAAAGTGTTGTTCTACTGCGTCCATCAACGTGTTTGCTTTCGTCATCCGCTGAATGCCTCACTTTTTGTGTAACCGCCTATTCTTGCTTCGCTTTGCGATCTCTACTCGGCCCTAGCTCCATGTCGTGTTTGTTAATGTTGCGATTTCCAGTGGAATGGTGCCGTCTATTGTTCTCCTGTACACTTCTTTGCTGGCGGCCTTCCTGATGTCTTTCATGTTTGGAGAAATATATCCGCGACCTATTTCCCGTGTTGTGAGTACCGAAGTCCCTATCTGTATTTCGAGACGTGTTGGTAAATACCTGTGTTGTCGAAATACATTTGATGTCTGCTACCGCGTTGTGCGCAGCCATGTTTGCATGTGAAATGCCTGAAACTATTTTGTAGCTCTTTGGTTCTGTGCGGTTTTGTGATGTGTTACTATTCTCATTGCGAGAAACATGACCTCCCCTCTCTTTTACCCAGTTTTTTTTAATACTGAGCTGATTTGTCTGCCCTGTTACTGTTTCTGCCACCTCGATAACTTTCTCTATCTCTATCCTGACTTCTACTATAAGTCTCTTTTCTGCAATTGTAATGTTGCCTGTCCCTACTATCTCTGTAGTTACGCTTGTTCTGTTTGTACGGGTCATAGTGCTCTTTCTGAATAATAATAATGGGACGGCTATTTGAATATTCCCTGTCACTGCGATAGTAGTGTCCCCTAGCGTACTGATCATTATCATCTCCGCGTTTAGATGCTGCCCTAGATTTCGTAAATTATTTTTCATTTTCTAGGTGGCTAGCACTGCTGTGGGGTGATTGTTGAGTAGTCAAAGTAATTTTATCTATCTCCTTAATTTTCACAATTTCATTTTCCAATCTGCGATAGGCGATCTTTCTACGCACTGATTGTACCTCTTAAGGCCTATCTCTATTCTTCTAACATTTTGTTCTAATTGAGGTACCTTCTCGTTTTCCATGCTCACAAGTTTAACTACAGTTAATGGGGACAATGATTTCCACAATAATTCTAAAAATTCTAACTCTGGCATCCTGTCATTATACTTGGATTTATAAAATTTCATATCCTCAATGTGCGACTGGGCGTTCTCTCCTACTTTTTGCCTTTTTGTGTATAACAACTCCCTGTACTTATTTTTTTTCCAAGTGAGTACGAATGTCTGCCTAAGGCAATTCTCTTTGTCTTCCCACCTTAAGAGTGAGTCCTAGTTACGTCGTGCTAGGCAATTTAAAGGTCCCAGCAAAAAGTTCAGCCAAATTCTCACAGAGAGCAGCACTGTTGCAGGTTTTATGGTGCTGTCAGCCAAAGAGGATTATGTCTGCCGCTGTGTCTGGCGTGGCCCTGGGCACACTTGTAAAAGGTATTAGGGAAGGGGGTGGGGGCAGAGGGCTGCGAAGGATCCTTGCCTCTTGTTAGCTGCAAGTCGGCTGAGACCCATGGCGGGGGGGGGGGGGGCAAGTCATGGCTACAGACGGTTGTTTTGTATTGCACTACCTGAACATTTAACTATAGCAGGACAGAAATTTTATTCCATAAAGTTTGAGCAATTTGCTCCAATAAAGAATCTTGTACAAATTTTCAGAAAGCTTACGAAAATGTTCTACTGAACTAATAAGAATAAAGAAAATACAGTATCTAACTTTTGACCCATCAACCACACTTATTCAGGATTAAATTTGAAATGAAATATATTGGAAAATCAGTATACCGTTTGTCAACATTATCATATTACAAGCGAATTTACATTACTTTGATAATTTTCAAGACAAATAAATACAATTGGATTTGAAGTGCTCACTTACAACAGTAAAATTGGCTACTAATTGAAAATGAATACGTATTATGGCAGGAAAAGATTATTTATTATTCTCATTTCTGTCAGCTACCTTGATAAAGACTGGATGGATTATACATCTTCTGAACTGAAATCCTGTACATGCCAGTGGTGAGAGTGGCACAGCAGTAGGCTAAAATTTCCGTAATATTTGATTACATGTTGTTGATGGGTTATGACTGTTGTGGTGATAAAAAGTGTTGGTAGCATCAGAGATAAAACACGACATTACTCTCTAAATTGATTACCTTCGCCCTCCTCCTCCCTTTTCCTGTCTCCACCTGTCTTTTTCACGTACACGTGTGCATGCGCAGCATTATATTTCATTTAGTGTTAAAGTAGTTGGAGTTATAATAGATGTGCAGTTTGAATAACTTAAATATTACCAAAAAAAGTAGCCTATCTTACCCCCGATATTAGAAGTCAACATTTAGGTCTACCGAAAGTTAAAAAACGTAAAAAACTTACCCAACTGTGATTACATAAACATCTATCCACATCTCTACGTATATAAAAGTATAATTAAAAACTTTATGTAACCACCACACAAAAAAATTCTAAAAAGTAAAACAAAAATAAATAAATAAAATTTCTCTCTTGGCATTTTAACTTTAGTAAAAGTACCTATTAATATTTTTATGATGAGCATTGTCAATTCAGGGGATCGCTGTGTGAACAAGTATAATTACATTCGTATAAAAATAGAAAATACCTACTAGTTTCAAATTGTATGTATGAACTTAGTTTTGTACACCAATATATCTTACAAGGTGTATTAAATTCATGCAGTGTTTCGATATTGTACCAGTTATATAATAGGTGGTCGCTCGATAGCCGCACGCGATATGCGGTATCTGGCAAGTAGGGCGGGGGCGTCACAGAATGCGGCAACCCAAACGGGCAGACATGTCAGGGCTGATGTTTTTGACAGTTGTATCTATTTTGCGAATTTTTCAGAGTAAATTAATCAAGGCTGAAAATGAAACGATTAGATATTATTGTTTTGTTACTTAACAATGTTGCTTACATAGAGTGAGTCGTATAATCCATACTTTATCATTATCAATATTCTTTTTATTTGTATTAAATTTATTAATTTAGTTTAAATTAATTAGCGGTCCCCGACAACACTCATCATCAAAATATTAACAGGTACTTTTAATGACGTTAATATGTCAAGAGAAAAATTTTATTTATTTTATTTTATTTTTTAGAGTTTTTTATGTTGGGGGTAACTAAAAATTTTAAATTTTACTTTTGTTTAGTTTTTTTTTTAAATTACTCACATGTACGAAATATTATTAAAGATTTTGGTAGTGTAACAACGCACGTTTTGAGTTTCAGTATGAATTTATTTATTGTTTGTTCTTTTGTTTTCTTTAACAGTTTTTGCACTACTAAATCTTTAATAATATTTAGTGTCCGTAAATTACAAGGAACCACCGTAGACAAGGTTATCGTTTATTTGGGAAGAAGTACTTTTGCAAAAGGCCAAGCTTACTTGGCCTTAAGTCGTGTAAAAAGTTTGCAGGGTTTTGCAATTTGTGAACTTAATCAAAGACCGTTATTTAATAATCCTCATGACAAATCTGCTTTAGCTGAACTGCAAAGATAACGAAACGTATTACTGTAACTATTCAATGTGTAGGATTCATCGTTTACAATGAAAATGACAACAATGAGTATAGCCGCATTCAATGTTTAGTTGCTAAGCAATACTTCCTAGAATAAATAGTTAAAAATTATCACTAAATGGCTGAACTTATTTCCTTGTATCATAGCTAAGAACCATTTCAATCATGTCAGCTTTCAAACAAAAGAAAAAAATCAAAATCGGTCCGTTCATTTAGGAGCTACGATGCCACAGCAGACACACTGATACTCAGATACACACGCAGACATGTCAAACTTATAATACCCCTCTTTTTGCGTCGCGGGTTGAAAATAGAACACGGACAGACTGACTGGCTGAATGACTATATCAAACTGCAGCCCAAACTGCTGGACCTAGAAATGTGAAATGTTTTATATGATCCCTTTTAGGTCATACGCGAACACTAAGAAGGGATTTTTCGAAATTTATCCTGTAAGGGGACGAAAAGGTGTGAAATGTGTTTATAAGATTTGTCTACATAGCTCGAACCTGACGGCCTATCGTAGTGACTTTTACTTCAGTGGGTCAATCATAAAAAAAGCGTATTAGTCAATTTTAAGTTTTTTTTCGTAATTCAACCTTTAAGGGGGAGGGGAGACATGAAATATTTTTTCGGTTAGTTATAATATCTATTGAACCCTTTTGGATACAGAGCTGACTTTTTACTTCATAATGATACCGATGTGAATACCCAAAAAGTGGTTTTTCAATTTTTCGCAGTTAGACTCCCAATGAGTAAATAGAGGGGAAATGTGTTTTTTTTATTACCTAATGGGCTATCGTAGCAATGTTTACTTCAATTAGATACGTATACAAATATGCAACATGGGACTTCAAGGCGTTCCAAAAGCCTTTAATTAAAGTTGTTAATAGAGATGTGAAATGTGTTTACAATTATTCTTCCATAACTATCATACCAGTTCAGATGTTGCAGTTGTGTTTGCTTCATAATAATTTTTACGTAATGACAGAAAATATGTTTCAGAATACTTTTCGAATTCGACTCCAAAGAAGTAGAAAAAGGTAAAATATATTTTCGATTCATGATCGATATATATATATATATATATATATCAGTTAACTTTAAGATATTGACACGATTCTTGCTTAATATTAATGCTTACTTAAATACTTGAAATGTAGTGTACTGATTTTTCGAAATTTGTATACCTTTGGAGGTGAAAATTTACGGGATGAATAGTGTTTTCAATTAATCGTCTATATAGGTTTTAAAACCAATGAGATTAAGATAAATATTAAGTTTGCCTCGCTAAGAGAAAAATGATTTATACTGATTTTCCTTCTATGCGTAAATAATTATGCTTAAATATATTCTAATGATGCATTTTAAAGCATATACAGTGCATTTAGCAGAATGATTATAATCTGAAGATGTACTTGTTTTGTGCAAGGAAGATACATACCTAACAATATTTAAACATTTGCTATGTTTGGTTTTTACACGCATGAACCTTGTGTATTTTTTTACGAAAGTTCAATAATTTATTAGATTTAAACTGCTGTCATGGTTATATTTTCCGTATTTCGATTACTCGAAACGTTCAGTTTTTTTACATCAGTATACAAATTTATGAATTGTTATAAGCCTACAAAAATAAATAACTGTTTTGTTTAATTTATTTATAGTGTTACCAAACCTCCTTACCAATTCCAAGCACACTTTTATCTACCGGTACGATACGTAATTTTGTATACGTATGGTTTAGAAGTGGTGTCAGCGGACACAGGCCACGGAAGGGATGTCTTATAGACAATAAGTATTCGTCTCTGTCCTCGTCTGCCTGACCTAAAAATGTATGAATTTTTTCTGAATTTTGGATTACTACTTTAATATGCTGAGGATCTTCCCTACCTGGCCCTTCGTTATCGTACACGTTCGTCATGCTTTCGCTATTATTTAGCCTCGAGTAACTGTCCGACTGGGCGTTGTCTCGTGTCGTCAGATTTGAAATAGACTCATTACCAACGTCTTCATACTCTACCTCTGAACTGGTTTGATCTTCACTAGTGTTTGCCCCAACTAGACCTTTATCCCTTAATTTAGCCACTAAGCCTCTTGTTATCCTAGTTGAGCGGCTGTCTAGCTCTGAAAGAACCTCTGGATTACTTTCTATAACCCTACTCGCATTCGCAATTAGTGAATTAAATCGGTTGGCAGGAGTTTGACTTTGCTGTTCTAGCACTGAACGCTTCACGTCAGAAAAGTCTATGGTTGCAACCTTCCACGCCTTTTTCGCTGAGTCTAGCAATGACCGCGGTTTGTCAGAACTCACTACACCACACCTTTGCAGTTCCGCATTGCGGGACATCTGACGTTTCTACTCGACTACTACTTGCATGCATTAACTACTTTACAAGCGTACACACAACATCTTGCTTAAACTACTACAACCCCAAGCGCACACACACCAATAACTCGCATGCATGAATCACTACGTGAGGGTGGGCGAGGAAATTTACTTTTAAATTTAAGGGGGATTGCGGAAATTTCGGCTTTGCCAAAACGAGACGGGATTGAAACCCTAGCCTCCATCAGTGTTTCACCCTTTAAAATGGTTCTCTATTCCAGTTGGTTCTCGGGGTGAACATAAGAGTGGCGTGCTCAGACTAGAGGCTACTACTGTCTCCACCACTCAACTGTGACTCCTAGTATGGCGACTAGGTATTTAGGATAATTATCTGATGCCACAATATTGACTAGAAGGGGCTTTAATTTACATTAACAGAGCACAGTACAGCTTTACAATGCGGGCGTCATACAATCTTGGCTGAAGGCCTGAATATAGGGGAGCTTTAAATGAAGTATATCGGAACCCAGTTCCAAGCGGCTTACCACTGTGTATTGGCGCCTTCGACACTCTGGCATTATCACGCGTGAGCACTGTGGTGACTTCCCCGGGTCACGAGCGGAGTCCCAGACGTCCGGCCCTCGGACGACGGAGTTGGTCAGCAGGGGGACAGCGTCCTAGCCGACCTGGAGGTACCCCAGCTGACGGTCCGATGAACAACCCCTAGGGTGGCCCTGCCCCCTCGTTATATATGTTGGCCTGCTCTCAATATTGAGGGTAACCTTCAAAGTGTTATCATAACACCGCTCCGCGCTTGCAGTTCCCCTGCTTTGTGAGCGCTGCAGTGGTATCCGTAACAATATTACCTCCAAGTTTTCTTAGTTTTGCTGTAGTTAAACTCAAATGTTGGTGGCCATTTCATAATAACACACTTAAAACCAGAATTTTAAATTATACATTCCTGTCATATAGAAAAAAACATACTTATGTATAAAAAAGTTTTTTTCATATGCACAAACTAGCTAATGTTTCAGTAACATATTACATTCAAGTTGTCTTTGTTTTGTAATAAGTTAAACTCATAATATTTATGACCATTTTATATTACAGCACACATTAAAAAGGAAATTTTGAAAGTTATGTATACGTAAGTTTTTTCATAAACACAAAGTAGATAAATTTTGGTATCATGTCCGTTTTAGGGAAACTGAAAGAATGGTCAAAATTAAATATTTCATCAAAATACGAAAGCGGTATATACATCACTCAATATCCCATTAGTTCCATTCACTACCATAATCCTTTGCTTGTGAGTTTCTGCAGTCTATTCTGCAACATCTTTTGCATAGCAATGTACATGGGAGACCATACTTGTGACATGTACATCTCATATTGTAACATGGTTCATCAACTGTAATTTTACAGGCACAATGTATCATATTCAACAGGCTATCTGGGGCTGGATTAATATCAGTCATGACTGGCTGAATTTCTTAATTTACCTTGTGCCATCTCCATAATATAGGATCTACAGCTTTCGTGTCCAGACTTTTCCATACAATGCACTGCAAATGAACTCGTAGCAGATGGTATTTTGCTGCATTTTCGGTTGGAGGCAAACTGGAAATATCGAATTCCGTCTTTAAAGAAGCTATTTTCTTAATGTAATTGTCATAACGAAGCATATTCAAGGAGGATGAATTAATATTTCCACCATACAGCGATACAAGGACTTTGCAAACAAAGTCTATCAATTCATCTGTATTCGTAATTTCTTGACAGCCAAATACTGAACCCCAATTAAGTAGTGTTTCCGATTTGCAAATATCTTGAAATGCAGAAGTTTTACTCTTGCCGAACAGCGCACTAGTAGTGTCACACCCTGTTAGTGCATTAGCAAAAAGTAGAATCTTACAACCTTCTTCCCCAATTGATTTCTGCATGGCTTGAATATCACGTACCTGATCACTGTGTGTGGCAGACTGCATTGAAATGTTTTTATAGGGAATGGTAAGCAGTAATACTAAAATATCAGTATCATCTGCCACTACAGTGGTGTGTCGTTCTTCAACAATACTTATAGTCGTTTTCACAATATGTGTGTCTGCATCTGCTACTGCATAAAGCACAGAATGTTCTTATTCTTGAAAATATTGTCCAAGCATATTGATGAAGCGTTGTGTGTTTTCGTTGTTGGAAACGTTTCTTTTTTGATAATTACAGGCGATTCTTCATCAAATAATACTGCAACAGATGATTGCTTCGCTCGTGATTTATGCTCCATATCTTTTGTACTTGGTATAAGATATCCATCAAATACTATTGTCACTTTTCCATATAGCCTGTAAACATATGATCCGTAATGTCTTAAAACATCAATGAATGTCCCGTTTTTGGCCATGCTTATTTGTAAAGCAATCTTCCGCCGTCAAGAACGAAGTGTGTATGTACATGTGCCGGAGAACGTTCTGTAAGATTTACAGTCATAGTGTCAAGTGCTCTTCCTAATGATGATTTGTCGGTTTTTCTCATGAGCTGTGTCTTTGGATCGAATAATGATGGGGAATGGTAGACAGCTCATAACTGAAATATTCTCTAGCATCTTTTGAGGTATTATCTAAAGAGAGACAAACGAGGTTCCTTTGTGTCAGAAGATGCGTATCAATGTGATAAGTTTCATCAGCAATGATAATACCCTTATTCAATACTTTCATAGTCACTGCTTGGTCAGATTTTGACATGGTTACATTTTTGAAAAGCTTACCTACCAGTAAGTTTGTCTTGAATACTTCTTCCTGTTAAGTGTGGTGTATAGGACCGGTAGTCGTGTTTGGAATAACACCATGGCGTTTCACACGAGTTTTTTATATAAACTGTCCAAAGTAGAGCTGCAGGCGTTCCTAGACGAATGCAACAGGGAATGGAATGATGAGGAAACGGCGGCGGACCTACGTAAAAAGGCAGTTGCGGCTTTTAAAGCTCAAGAGAAAATGGGAGAATCGTCAAACGTTCCGCTGGGAATGGGGGCGGAAGTTGATCATAAATACGACGAGCGATTATTTAGGGAGGCATTGAAGGATATTCCGCATTTGTCGGAAATGGATGCCGAAGTTGTACTATCGTTTATAATTGAGGCTACTCGGGTGTGCGAGTTGCATTTGGTTCCGCAGGAAGCATTCATGCGCGCTCTATCCACAAAATGTAGTGGTCCCTTTCGACCTTTCATTCAGAAAAGTCTTGTTCAACAAAAGGAGAACAATCTTGGCAGTTTCAGGGAACGATTGTTAGAGTATGCCCTACCCCCCAGTTTGAGGAGGAGGTGTAAAGGGAAATATGTTGAGCGGTTCCAACGCCCGCAAGAGTCCATGCACCATTTTGTAGAATCAGTGGTGACGTACGAACAGGCTTTAGGGCTTAACATGCGGGAAGGTGATTTGGTTAGTTTGATCTTAGATAATTTGGCCCCTGGAGTATGGGAACTTTGTGTGTTGACACATGCGCCGACTTCTATTTTTGACTTGAGGCGGTTAGCAGTTGAAGTTGAAGGACGTAAACAACAAAAGGGGGAAGGGCCGACCTCCTCCTCGCTGGATGTTATTCACTGAGTGAAAGGGAGGAATCAGAGGAGCCAACTGATTGAGAGGCCGCGGAGCGGTCGGGGGTCTGGGGCTTGATCACCCCCTGGCTTCTGTCTGCTTCGTTGGTTCTCCAGTGGAAGCGTGCTGAAGTTTTTGATGCAGCCCGGCTTGTGTGGCTTATGATTTTCTCCGGTTTCGAGGATGGGGGGATTTTTAGGGGACGGGGATTGAGCCACTCTCTTTTGTTTTTATATACTATAAGGTAACTGGCCCTATTCCCGACACCTTAACGTTTGATCTTTCACCGAATGTATATTTTTAAAGACAACACTATTAAAAAAATCACAAGAATAGTATAACATGATTTGAATTGAAAATGCATATCAAAAATGCTCGATATATCATGTGAAAATATTAAAAAATATTTTACAAATAAGTTGTTATTAAGTCGGGTCAAGGACCTATGTTCCTAAAGCCAACAGTACAGGAAATGTGATAAATTGAAGCTTTATATAAATTTAAATACTTCATGTTTACATTATAATGCTGGCATAGATAATTGAAACATGTTTTATAAAATAAACTGACAACAGTTCCATAATTCTATTTTTAATTTGGAAATTAGTACTAATCCATGCAATGTAAGAGTCTGCTCTAGGACTGGTGTAGCTTAAAAAATTGAACCTGACGGGTTAAGGAACATCACTTTTAAATGATTAGTTGACGGAATTAAGACCATCATAAGACATCACGATGCATTTGAACACACAAATATCACACTATTTTAGATTAATATGATTTAAGTATTATTTGCTTTTCCTTTTTGACAAAAATTTTCTTCCAAGCTGCAAAATGAAACAAGAAATGATAATATAATCACAAATAACTTATTTAACAACATACACAAAAATTGTTGCTAAAAATGTTGGAATTATAATATTGTTATTTACAGTGTTACAATGAATTCAGTAAAAAAGTCACAGAAACTGACCTAGAAAAACTATCACGATGTAACTTAATTAAGAATAGTAGTGAGTGTTTTAAACTAACTTATTCTCTACATTCAGGACACGTACAAAAAAGTGCTTCGTCCTTTTGTTTGGGCGTAGCCCCACCACATTTAGTGTGAACGTATCGCACACATTCTTGACACAATATCATTTCATCTTGAAGATCTTCTTCGCACAAGAAGCCAAACCAGGAGTCTTTCTGTAAACTGGTAACCCTCGCCATGTTTTGTGTCTTATTATGTCTAGATGATTTCTCATTTGTGTCCATGATTTGGTTAGTAGGCCTTTTTTTCCTCCTTGAAGCTACAGCCACTGATTTAGTTGATGCCCGTTCTTTGAATAGACTTGTTGTTAAACGTTGACCCTTGTAGTTCACAGACTTTCTCACTAATTTTTGGGGTTTGCTTTTACTTGGAGTTGAAAGGATGCTGGGGAAAGAGGTTTGGAGGGGTGATGCTTTTGATGACCCAGGAGCTTCACACGAACTGAGAGGTGTTTTAGAATCGGAGCAGGAAGGAATTGAGGTAATTCTGGACAGTGGAATGTCTTCAGAGCTTTCGTCATCATGCGACAGAACACCCCTTTCAAATGCCTATAGTGGGTTGCTTGTAGATGAGGATAGTCCAGTAATGTCACAGTTTGGATTCTCAGTTTGTAATTCCTGATGTGACTTAGCAGACAAAACATTCCTTTTGGGTGTCAATTGCAGGTTGCTTGTAGATGAAGATGGCCCAGTTATGTTACAGTTTGTACTCTCAGCTTGTAA
Organism: Medauroidea extradentata; assembly: GCA_003012365.1. Classification (NCBI taxonomy): domain Eukaryota; kingdom Metazoa; phylum Arthropoda; class Insecta; order Phasmatodea; family Phasmatidae; genus Medauroidea; species Medauroidea extradentata. Next base: position 28,398 of record PNEQ01112881.1, read on the forward strand.
TTCTCGATGTGTTACAGCAGAGAGAGCAAAAGCATCTTGAGGTAAAATGTGGCTGTCAAATGGATATATCCCAGTGCTACGAAAACCACTTGAAATATTTGATAGAGTCATGCATCTTCTCCACACCTTGGAGAAAATTTCTCCAAAGTCACCCTTCCGAATGTAATTTTGCTTACTTCTGTCTTAAAAATTGGTCACTTCGTCGTCCCATGCATTTTCGAACGATTTGAAAACAGAGTGGTCAAGGGGCTGGAGCTCATGTGTGGTATTACTTGGCAGGCAGTACAAAATAATGTCATATTTGTCAGCAGCTTCCACGATATTGGCATCCAGGTGCGATGTGGCCCCATCGAAAATCACCAGCGCTTTACCTGCGACTTTAAAACGAACAAAATGTTCAGTCCATGATTCAAAAAGCACAGTAGTCATTGACCCTTTTCCAGACATGAAATGTGCAGTTCCTGGTGGCATGTTCTTATTCCAATCAGGATTCATCCGTTGGCCTTTAAAAATAACCACTGGTGGTATCGCCTGTCCAAGTGCGTTAGCACAGGCAACTACAGTAACGTTTTGTCCGTGCTCTGC